>ML093926.1:17556-37172 GCA_003697995.1 Taxidea taxus jeffersonii
TTTTTTTTTTTTTTCCAGAGAGGATTACTGTTCCGTCTTGGCGATGTGTTGATCAAGCGAGTCGTAACTGGGCGTCAGACATCTACTGGGAGACGTTACGGTGTGGTCAGGATACTTACGTGTTTTGTGAGAGGGCTGCGGATCATTCCGTGAAGCACCCTAGTGGTTTGCGTTTGGATGAGGAATGAGAGACCACAGGTTTTGTGCGTCAGCGCTGTGCCTTTGGTGAATTTTGCAATTTTTTGTTTCATCAGGGACGGCCTCTCTATGCGGCCACACTCACAGCGCGCGTGCACGAAAGAACTTCTGGCATCGCCCAGCCCGACTGCGGCGTGAGCGTCGTTGTTCTTTGTTGCAGGCCGGCTCAGATCTCCACTTAATCGTGGAGCCTGTTGGTTTCACGTCATAATATCGGGAAGGTTGTATGCCGCTCTTCTTGCACATCGAGGACTCTTTCTGACAAGACTAAGCCGTGAGAAATCAGTGCAAATAGAAAAGACGAACAGCCATGAGCTGATTGCAAATATGCCGGTTGAGGCCTTAATGTTATGAGAAAGCTAGATGAGGCATTAGGAGAATTCACGCATTCTCTGAATGCTGGGGTCTGTTCATTATTGCTCATTAAAAGAAAAAAAGGCTGGCAGCGTAGAGATGCTGTCTTCGCCATCCTGGCAGGAGCTGACCCCTCCTGCCCTTTGTGTCCCGCCCTTCCAGGGTGCTCTGGCCGCCTCTGCCCTCGGCCCTCATCCTGCATGGCCCAGGGCCCTCTGGGCAGTTTCCTCCATCACTCCTGGAAGCACTCCAGTTTCTTCAGCCGGGCCTGCCTGGAATCTGTCCCCAAACAGGACAGAGGTTTCTCTCTCCTCACCCTGGGCTGCTGTTAAACCGATGCTTAGACATTCCCTCAATTTCTTCCGTGGTCAGGCTTACCTTTGTGATGATGTTCACCCAGCCCATCTGATGCTGGAATGATGGAAAGAGGTTGAGAGAGGGTCAGAGAACGAATAAGGAAAACGAGGAGGAGGGGGGAGGGGGGAGGGGAGGAGGAAGAAAGGGCAGCTCGAAGGGCTAAGAGCAAAGTGAGGAGGTTGCTGAGGTTCCAGTGGGTGACTGATAAGCGTATGCAGGGAAGGCTTTCGGAGCAGAGACCCCTCCTTCCGATTTGTGTATTGTCTTTGTGAATAGGACCACGAATGGATTATTCCACTGTAAATACTTTTTATTTTGCGGTTTCATCTTCCGGTCTTTATGGTTCATCGCAGATCCGTTTCTTTCAACAATGAATCAAGTTTTACCATAGACTTTTATAAGCAGGTTTCCCTTTTTGTAAATCTAAAGGGCACGGTCCTTCTGATGGACAGATTTTATGTTGACAATCTCCAGTGCTTTGCCATCAGCCCCAGGAACCTTCTAAAACTGGATTCTGAACTATTATGTTTGGTTTGTATGAAAATTCTCTGTTGAAACTTTTTCCTTTTTCAAGTGCACTTTCTGAACTCGGACATAAACTTCCACAGTCTAGCCTGTGTCTCAGAAATGATAACACTTAAAAAAGACTCTTGGATGGCTGACATTTCTGGCTTGAAGTGGTCACGCTTACCTGATTGTTGCTCAGACAACATTTATGTCACAACAGCTTCTTTCCTGGACACTCGAGAGTTTTTGATGATTAAAGTATCCTGCTTTTACATACTCGGGGAATAAGTAATTCTGTAAATCTTTCCTAACATTTCTAGACATTGGGAGCGAATCCATATTCCCCTTACTCATGTCCTTCGCAGCTTTATGGGTTCTCGTTGTATTAACTTTGGCTTTCTTCCACAAATCTGGTAGCTGAACGGTGGCTGTGGGCTCCTGCTCTAATCTGTCTGTGCTGTAGCCTTTTTAAGATGAGGTTGTATTGTAAATTTTAAAATTGATAAGTATTTTTTTGAAGATTTTATTTATTTATTTGTCAGAGAGAGAGCACGAGCACAGGCAGACAGAGTGGCAGGCAGAGGCAGAGGGAGAAGCAGGCTCCCTGCCGAGCAAGGAGCCTGATGCGGGACTTGATCCCAGGACGCTGGGATCATGACCGGAGCCGAAGGCAGCTGCTTAACCAACTGAGACACCCAGGTGTCCAAAAATTGATAAGTATTAACTGAGAACCTACTGTGCACCTGACTCCGAGTGAGGTTATAAGTAGATGTCTAATGAAAGCAATTTTAGGAACTGAAAATAATTTGCCAAAGCATGTAATCCATTTGCTACTACTTTGTTCATTCATCTGTCACCTATTAACCTGACTTTCATCTTCTCCTCTCCCTACCTGCTCTCTCATCCACTCAGGCATCCCCCTGGCCATCCATCCATCCATCCATGCCTTCATCTCTTTGTCCTCTCGGCCCTCTCTCCCCCCATCCAGTCGTCCCCCTGTCCGTCAGTCGTTTATCAGACAGATGCCGAAGGCCTATGATGCTCTCACACATGTCTTGGTATTTTAAATTATAAAGGTGACAAAATAGCCCCTGTTCTCCAAAAGTTCAACGCCCGAGTGGAGAGACAGGCTAACTAAAAATTCTTTACAAAGATTTTGAACTTCCTGGTAGAAAAGCATTCTTCAACTGCACAGCAGCTTAATCACAGTAAATGGGTATTGGGCGTTCCTAGCTATTTTGAAAGACAATGCTAAGGTATACTTTGGCAACTTAATGTTTTCTTCCTGTACTTTCTGACCTCTGATTTATAGGTATAGCATTTTTATAATGGTGTATAATGGTATACTTTGAGAATGGAAGTAAGAAATAACAAGGCAGGTGCTCTGTGGACTTGAGGGGCTGGGGAGTGCGGAAACTCAGTAGGGGATGTAGCCGAGAATATCTTGGTGTCAAATTCACCATCTTTTTTTGCTGGAACAGGAAACTAATGATTTTTTGTTTCTTGGGAGGGAGAGGGCAGGGGTGGTTTCTTAATTGTGAAATGCAATTGTTTGGATTTTTAAGTAGTCGTATTCCTGTTGTGAGCTGCCCCAGGCAGCCACATTAAAGGCATCTGGGTGTGTGTGTGTGTGTGTGTGTGTGCGCGCGCGCATGCACACTCTGCTGGCCTGGATTGTGAAGGCAGACCTAGTCTGTCAGACTTGGATTTAATTTCTTCGTTTGAATAGGAAATAAGTTAGTGTGTTCTTTCTGACTCAAGTCTGTGTTTGCATTTTAATTAAGAAAGAAGACAACTTTTGCAGCTGAAATTTGGATGAAAGCTGTGAATATTTACCGCTGGAGAGAGGCTTGTTAACACAAGCCTACCTGTTTAGAACCATAGTTTTAAAGTTTTATGCCATGGCTGGTTCTTTCTTTTCTGTGCTTTGCACTTTTAATTAATGTTTATCTTTTTAAAAGTAAGAAATAACTGACATACACCAATGTGAACAAATGTTAGGTGTATGGCCTGATAAATTTTTATGTGTTTATACACGCACATATGGCCACTAACCAGATCCAGATCCAGAGCATTTTCAGTGTTCCAGAAAGTTCCCTCGTGCCCCTGCAACAGTAACTACTATTCTGACCTCTATCATAGATTCCTTTTCTTTAATTTTGACCTTCATACAAATGGAATCAGATAGTATGTATCTTTTCTGGAGCTTCTTTTGGTCAATATTATGCTTATGATGTCCATCTATGTTGTATTTCGAAGAGCTGTTCTTTTGCTTTTTTTTATTGCTGTATTATATTTTTTAATATAATGACTTATTTTTTACCGCTTCTCCAGTTGTGTTATCTTAAGGCCATAATGGGACTGATGATTGAGTTAAAATATCCTATTTCTTTACTCATATTTCATTGTTTGTCCCCTCCCTGGTGATATAATTGAGGTCCATGATCATCAATTAATTAATACTTTTTTTTACACCTACTAGGTAGACAGCATCATTGGGGATAAAAGAAGTATGAGACACAGTCCCTGCCATTGAATATTTTGGAACTCATTGCAAGTCAATAAACTTTATTCTTTTATTCACAGATGAAATGATCGAGGTTTTGCCTAGGTTCTACAAAAGCGGAATTGCTACCGGAACAGCTCTGTTCTGGCAGCAGGGGTTGGTCCCAGTGATAGAAGCAACTAACGATTCAAGCCAGTAATCTGTCAGTTTTTACTGAACACCCTCTTACTGTGTGCTCAGTATGTGCTTGATCTAGATGGTTCTCTTCTAATCCCGTTTCTCACCCTCAGTGCTATTGACATTTGGAGCCGGGTCATTCTTTATGGTGGGGGCTGTCCCGTGTATCCCTGGCTTGTACCCACTAAGTGCCGATAGCATCTTCTCCCTCCACCAGCCCCAGCCATGACAACTAAAAGTGTCTCCAGGCATTGCCAGGTGGCCCTTGGTGGGGGCAGAACCCCCACCCACCACTGAAAACCTTTTTGGATACTTACTGTGAGCTTCTGATAGGGAGATCCTAGAGACACTTTGGGGGATGGAAAGGTGGTCTTCAAGTTCTCGATTTGTTTTGTACCTGGATGTGTGAGGCATGCACATGTCACTTCTGGGGTGGAGAAGAGTATGAAAGAAGGCATGAAAGTAGAATTTGGTAAATTTTAATGGTAGCTATTGATAGGGCAATGGTCAACTCAAAAGTGGCAGTTCTGAAGAATGTGCTGGCAGTCTGAATCTCCAAATGATTTCTGTAGCTTTTGAAAAATTCAGGAACTTCTAAGACCACCACAGTTTGGAATTATGCCTTTAGTCATAGGCCTGGGCTAGACGTAAAGGTCCTATACTGCTTTTAATTATGTTCTGACCAGGGTTCTGACCAGGGTTCCGACTGGTATTTGCAGCTGGGCTTTGATCAGAGAAAGTCTTGTCCTAAAATATGAGAAAAATTGAATAATGAAAGCACCATGCGGATGGCTTTTCATTTATTTGTGTAGAACTTGCCTCAGTTCCAGGAAGGATTTAAAGTGGTTGCCCATGATTGTGTGTGCTTTCTTTGGGGTTGGTTTAAAATATCAACCAAGCGGAGATGTGTAGGGAGGAACATCAGACTCATAGCTCGAAGATGACTTGAGAAGGCATCTCCTCCTCCATCTAACTTTCAAAAAGGACCTCCCCTAACCAGACAATCAGGTGAAATCACGCATTAATTGTAGACTTGGAACGGTTAGCAGGAGAGCCTTGTCTGTCTTGCCTCTGGCCCTCTGTCTGCTTGGCTACCTGCTCGGGTTAGGGATGAGATACCTTGGCAGGCTTCAGTGGGCATCAAAGACACCGGGAAGGAGCCCAGCCCAGTTTCTGGCAATTCTGTCTGTCGCTGGGTTTTCTGCCTGTGTTCAAAATATTTCATTTCTCCATCTGTGAAATGGAGATAATCCTTCCTCACCTTGCAGGGCTATTGGGAGGATTAATTAGCTAATGTTCCTCAAGTGCTTTGAAGATGAAAAGGCTTGTGGAAGCGCTAAGTAGTATTAGGAAATACAGCGAGTGCCTGCTGGACGTGCCCTGATTTTCCTCATTTGCTTTCAGCAGTTGTGTTCCTCTTGACTTTTAAGTGTGTCCCATGGAGGAAAGTGCTGGCACGGTGGGCAGGACGATGCGTCGATCAGTGGAGAACAAAGACAGTGCCGCTTTCCTTTGTGCCTCGGTACTAACTTGGCTTATCAATTGGCAAGACTTCTGAAGATCCTTAGCTCAGACTGTTTGCATCATCAAGTTCTGGTGGTTGTCCAACATGAGCTCAACGTATTTGGAGGCGGAAGGAGGAAGTGGGGTCAGAAGAGGTCAAGCAAGATGGCCTTCAGTGGGAAGGATCGCTCAAAATGGAGGTCACTTGGGAAGAGCTGAGAGGAAAATGCTATGTTCTGTATTTTTACAAACAGAAATAGGACTTCCACCGTCTTAGCAGTAGGTTGCTCTTCTAGGCTGTCATGCCTTCTGATGATGTCTTTCGTAAGATGAATTTCTGCTTCCCAGCCCAGACTTAAAAGTGGGAGTCCACGTGGGTCCCCATACCATGATGGTGGACTGACCGGGCATGTCGACTGCAGCTAATCAATTCATCCTTTGCTGCCCTAAGGTGTGTGTATTAGCATGGAGCTTTCAGTGAGGGGGGTCAGTGTGTTGGGAAGCATCTAGTGCTCTGGACTGGTGGCTTCTTCAGATCTTGCTACCTTCTCAGGATCTTCCCTAGGCATATTATTATTTGTAATAACTCCCTTGGGCCTGAAAGAAGAAAAAGAATGGTACCAGGAATATTCAATCATTTGTTGATTTGAATCTCGTAATCTTTTTCTTTTTAATTCCGGTATAATTAACTGTGGTGTTAGTTTCAGGTGTATAATCTAGTGATTCAGCAATTCTGTACATTAGTGCTCATCATGATAAGTGTACTTTTTTTTTTTAAAGATTTTATTTATTTATTTGACAGACAGAGATCACAAATAGGCAGAGAGGCAGGCAGAGAGAGAGGAAGGGAAGCAGGCTTCCCGCTGAGCAGAGAGCCCGATGCGGGGCTCGATCCCAGGACCCTGAGATCATGACCTGAGCCGAAGGCAGAGGCTTAACCCACTGAGCCACCCAGGTGCCCCGATAAGTGTACTTTTAATCCACTTCGCCTGTTTCACTCATCCCCCCACCCACATCCCCTCTGACAACATCTAGTTCTCTATATTTAAGAGTCTTTTTGTCTCTTTTTTCTTTCTTTGTTTTGGTTTTTAGATTCCACATATGAGTGAAATCATATGGTATTTGTCTTTCTCTAACTTATTTCACTTACCATTGTACTCTCTAGATCCATCCATGTTATTACAAATGACAAAATTTCATTCTTTTTCATGGCTGAGTAATACACCTCTGTGTGCGTGTACGTGTGCACACACACGCCACATCTTCTTTATCCATTCATCTAGGGACCCTTGAGCTGCTTCCATAATTTGACTGTTGTAAATGATGCTACAGTAAACACAGGACTGCATATATCTTTTTGAGTTAATGTTTTTGTATTCTTCGGGTAAATACCCAGTAGTAGAATTACTAGATCATATGGTAGTTCTATTTTTAACTTTTTGAGTTAAAAATAGAACTACTGTTTTTCATAGTGGCTACACCTGTTTGCATTCCCACCAACAGTGTCCGACAGCTTCTTTTTCTCCACATCTTTGCTTGTTATCAACACTTGTTGTTTCTTTTGTTATGATTTTTGCCATTCTGACAGGTGTGAGGTGATATTGTGGTTTTGATTTGCATTTCCCTGGTGATGAGTGATGTTGAGCACTTTTTCATGTGTTTGTTGGCCATCTGGATGTCTTCTTTGGAGAAATGTCTTTTCATATCTTCTGCCCATTTTTAAATTGGATTATTTGGGGTCTTTTTGGAGTTGAATTTTATAGGTTCTTTATGTATTTTGTATACTAACCCCTTATCAGATCATTTGAAAATATCTTCTCCCATTCAGTAGGTTGTCTTGTTTGTTTGTTTGTTTTTCAATTTATTTATTTGACAGAGATCACAAGTAGGCAGAGAGGCAGGCAGAGAGAGAGAGGAAGGGAAGCAGACTCCCTGCCAAGCAGAGAGCCCAATGTGGGGTTCGATCCTAGGACCCTGAGACCATGACCTGAGCCGAAGGCAGAGGCCTAACCCACTGAGCCACCCAGGTGCCCCGTCTTTTTGTTTTGTTGAACGTTTTCTTTGGTGTGCAGAAATGAATCTTTTAATCTTAAAAATTCTGTTTCTTCTGAGAAGTTTCTTTGGTCATTGATTTTGAAAACCACCTTGCTTTATTTTTCTAAGTTTTTTATTTATTTAAGAGAGAGAGAGAGAGAGAGAGAGAGAGAACGAGCACAGAGGGAAGGTGGGAGGAAGAAACAGACTCTCTACTGAGCAGGGAGTCAAATGTGGGGCTTGATCCCAGGACCCTGAGATCATGATCTGAGCTGAAGGCAGAGGCCTTAACCCACTGAGCCAGCCAGGTGCTCTGAAAACCACCTTGCTTTAGACTATGGGTGTACTCCTGAAATGCTGAGGGCAAACCAAATTTTGATAAATCAGGTTATCTTAAAGACTCCATGGGAGTTTGTCATTTAAATGATGCTTAGAGTGAATCCTTGTGTAAGGTAAAGTATCTGGAATATTCTATACCTTTCAAGAACTTAAGTCTATTGATTTTATCAAGTTGTGTGTGTGTGTGTGTGTGTGTGTGTGTGTGTGTGTGTGGTAGGAGGAGGGGAAGCAATGAAACTAAAGACCAGGAGGCAACAGGTGACAGATTCTCCCCCGAAGTGACCCTCTGGAAAGGGTTGTACTTCTGTCATTTTGGTGGGATGTATTGAAATGACATAATGATGGTCAAGAAACCAGGTATAAAGCAGAGGGAGTGGCATTCATAAGTCTTTCTCTTTAAATAAGGTCAGCTTATGATCTGTCTGGTGCTTATTCTCCTTGCTTTCTGAAACTGAGTTCCTGGATTCCCTTCTCTTCCAAGGCCTCTTGGCAACCCTCCGAGGAATGGCAGAGTTCATTCTGATCGGTGTCCAGTGAGCGTAGCTCAGCTGTGATGGAGCTCAGCCTGTCAGACTCTCAGAAAAATGTCCATTACGTATTCCAGCTGTTCCTGAAACATGCTCCCTAGGAGCTCTTCCCATTTGTTCGCTGTCAGAACAATGCAGAGGAATTGCTCCAGACCCACGGATGTCATTAGCCACCTTCGTTTACGCACTAGGTTTCCCTCCATTAGCCAGTCAGTGTTTGGCAAAGAGAAAGCACAGGCTCAGAACTTTCCCTGTTGAGTTGCTTCCCCAGCCTTGGCGATCTCCACAAAAGGGAATTGAGGATGAATTTGGTGGCTCATGTTTCCCATCCTGTTCATGAGACCTGCGGAGGGCCACCCGAAGCTGAATTCTGGCACCTCCCCTGACGCTGGCAAAGATGGAGGTCTCCACTCACACATCACCTTGGAAACTGGATCCCGGTGGGCTGGGGAAGGAGCGCTTGGTTGCCCAGAGCGCAAAGGTAGGGACTGTTGATTCCAGCTCTCATGGCTCCTGCCTGGAATCGTCAGAGATGCAGGCAGGCTGAACCAAGTGACTTCTCGAAACTTTGATTCTCTCTGCGTCCCACGGACATTGGAACTGGAGACTTCAGGGTGCAGTGATTGGGGGATGTTTGGCTAATCTTTTTCTCACAGATCTGGCTGTTGTTTCCTTAGGAGGCCAAAGATCATTCCATCCTCCAACCCAGGGGACTCGGCCTTCTCAGAAATCCCAGTGCTGTCTGGAGTCCACTTGTGCCAGCCGTGGAGAGCTGACTGCAGACATCTCTCCCCTGCTTGGGTTGAGTGACATCATGTTGGTAGCTCGGAATCTGCCACGGTGGGATATTTACACTGTGGAAGTGGTCAAATGCTTCAGACCAAGGCTCCCCACCCCCCAAGCTGGTTGTCCAGGGGCAGCACAGGGAGTTATCCTCACCCGTCATACTCTCCCGGCCTCATTCATGGAGCCGTTCAGCCTAAAGGGGAGAGACTCGCTGCGCCGGGGCTTCCTTGTGTACCTGCGGTGTGGAGGCAGGCCGCCCTGCGTTCCCTCCTCTGTGATACTCAGCCCCAGAGTGAGCCGTGGCAGGGGGAGGCTGAGTGGCAGAAGACCACCAGCGTGATGATTCTGCTCCTTTTGCTAATAAGCTATATGACAAGTCGTTTTACCTCTCCAGATCTCAGCTGCCTCCTCAGTAGAGTAAAAATCATTTGGATCATTAGATGATCACTCATTTTCCTTTTGGCTTTAATATTCTGTGATTCAGTGAGTGCTCAGCTGCCGGGAAATGTCGTGTCCTTTCAAGGATCGGGACCCTTCAGAGCGCTCTCATTTTCCTCTCTGGATCTTGGGCTGCCAATAATTGCGCTCCTCTCTAGACTTCCACCTCCAGCATGAATGAATGGGCCCCCTGCCCTGGGCGAGGCTCAGCATTAATTAGTTCCTTCCATCTGGAGGTGTCAAAGCACTTTCGAGGCAGCCGTCAGTACCCTTCATGGTCACACCTCAAAGAAGGCTATTTTATCGCGGTGGTGAACCAAGGCTCTGGAATTACTGACTTCTCTCTTCTGGGCAGAAAAGGGGCTACTTCCTGGTCCTAAAGAAGCTCTAGTCTTGAGATTCACCCGCTGGATGTAACCCCAGCTGACTTGGCAGGCTCAGCCTTGAGAACCTGTTGGCGGGGTTCTCTCTCTTCCATTTCTGGGCAGTGGAAGTCCACCCAACGGGCCTGTGGCCAGTGCAGAAGCTTTCAGAATACATGTTTAAATAAAGCGTTCTCTTTAGAATAAAAAGGCGAGCCATTTGTATTTGGGTTTGTATTGGGGGTCGAAGGAGGACTTCGCGGAACGTGAAGGAGATCAGACCCACGTTTACGGGATGCCAGGAAGGAGAAGGGGTACTGATAGGGACCTGGGACTGACCAGATTTGGGCATCTGGGTGGTTTGGCTTAGAATCTGGTCAAGACACACAGGCCCGCAGAGATAGGTGTCCGCCGGGTAAGCCCTCTGCGCGACTGTGCACACCGACCCGTGCCAACGCATGCCAGCCCGAGGGCTTTGCTGACTGCTGTGTGAGGGGCTGGCAAAGAAGTCCCTTCCTCTGGGAAATGAGAGAGAGCACAAGATGGGGGAGGGCCAGAGGGAGAAGCAGACTCCCTGCTGAGCTGGGAGCCCAACCTGGGACTCGATCCTAGGACTCCACGGTCATGACCTGAGCCAAAGGCAGTCGCTTAACCAACTAAGCCACCCAGGCATCCCTATATTGAAAAACCTTAAGCACCCTCTTGTACATTCTATATATGATATCTGACTTTTTTATAAGTTTAATTTGCTACAAAAAATGCATTTTCCAGCACACTGTGTATTCTCACGATTCCAAAGTGTGACACACAGACCAGTAACATCAGCATCTTCTAGAATGTGTGTTAGAAATGTGATTTTCAAGTCCTTCCCTAGCCCCCCTACCCCCCACCCCCCCACCCCCCCAATTCAGAATCAACATTTGAACACGCTTCCCGGGTCCTCCATGTACACATTAAAGTCTGAGAAGCCCTGGTGTATATCATATATAGACTTTAAGCATATCTTCATCAAAACCTTTCCCTTTATGAAGAAAGATCTGTTCTGCGCTCTAATTGGAGAAACCATTTCTTATTGACAGACCATCAGCCAGACCAGACTTGCTTTCAGTAAAAAGAATGGACTTTTCTTCCTTGATTCAAGTGAATGTATTAAGACGGGTGCCTGGCCAATCTTCTGAGTTGTCTCCTAGGAGGGATGGGGAGCTGCGTGGCTAGATAAATTAGAGGGCTCAGAGCTGTGCCGGGAAGTTCCCACCTGAATATTTCCTACTGAAGTTAGCTTTATTTCACTCCTGGGACTCTCCCTCTGAGGTGATGCTGTCTGAAATGATCCCTTTGTTTGGGTGCCAGGAGATTTTTCACTCTTTGGGATAAGGTGCCCTGGTAGGACGGAGGGTAGGTAGCCAACACACTTTTCTTCAGTACAGCGGAGTAGGAAGCAGGCGAGCTGGAGGAAGGCAGACGAGCGGAAGCTAAAGATCTGGAAGCGGGATATCTTAAAGCTTTCCACACGTCCCTCACCCCGGAAAGTTGCGGGCACCCTAGTGGTAGGTGAAGCCCAGTTTCAGAATACTCAGTTGGAGAATGATTTAATACCCTTTTGGAACTTCTGGGATTCGAACCTTTTAAAACTTCTTTCTTCTCTTGAACTCACAGTGCGTGCACGTGCCCAGGCACGCACACCCAAGTATGTTAAGCAAAAGAAATTTCGCACCAGGTCACCACAACCAAAGCTTGCGCCTGTGCTCTCATCTACTCTTGAATTCTAAGTTCCATTGAACCCGTCAAATATTTATTAAACACCTACTGGGCGTCGGGTACTGTATCCAGCATGGGGCGTAAAGAGGTGACCCACGCAGATACAGAGACGCAGTCACCTTTAGTAACCAATACGCAGACGCTTGTGGGATTCGTCTAGGGGTCTTCATAGGATTTGGAATGAGGGGATAGCAAGCAACTCCCAGTGTTAACCGAGCAGCTCAACTGCCTTATTAGAGTGGAAGTTCCTAAAGAAGGGATAACAAAGTCGGTTGGAGACAAGATGCGTCTGCCTTTGTCTTTGTGCACACCTTACAGCTCAAGCCATCACAGACCCGCACTGTTATCCAAGTGCTTTAATGTTTAATTCCCTTTGATTTGGTCCGTAGTAACATCAAGTGTTTCTGCGGGCAATTCCAAGGCATCTGAGGAGACTTGCTAGAAATTAAAATCTAGTAAGACCTTCAGAGAAATTGGAGAAGGGGAACTTTATTGGTTTTTAGGCCAGTCTCATCATTTCATTCTGTTTTCTGTCCGACATGCACATGCACAGGGTCTGTTTATCACCCATTAGGCCTGGGTCCTGCCAATCACAAGACCGAAGATGAGAAAAATAAGCAGATGGGGAGAAAGCAGAGCCATTACATGCCTATGACCAGGCCAGTCACCCCAGGCCATGGTCTGTGCATCTGGAAGGAAATGGTGTGCAGATATTCTGTCGCCTTCCTTGAACTGTGGCCCATGGTAATTTGTTGCCTCTGGTCCTGGGGTCGGATTCTTGCTGAATTGTCATCAGCATTACTAGTTGTAAAATGGCCGCCTCCTTTTCCTACCTGGCGTGAGGTCATTCTGGGTGTTTGTGGTGAGAACGTTCTCTGGGTGGGATCCCAGAACTTCTCATCAAGACTGTTTGGGGGCTCCTTGGCCACCATCCCCTGCCCTCCATGCCTGTCACCGTGGCACTTGCTTGGTGTAGCTGTGTCAAAGGCTGGGGCGTTCACGACGAGGCTCAAGGCTCTAAGGGCAGAGGTGTGGACATCGTCGAATACCCAGAGACCGGGTCTCTCCTTGTCTCTCTTTGTCTTTCATTTGCTCATTTTTAATTTTTATATCATTTCAAAATTACAGAAAATTTGCAAGAATAGTACAGAAAGCCCTTTCGTGACAGGGACATTGCCTTTTATCATACTGACACTTTTAAAGAGTTCATGCCAGTTACTTTGTAGAATTTTCCTTATGTTGAGTTCGCCTGATATTTTTGCCTGGTTCCATTCTGATTATACTCCTTTTCTTTCCCTTTCTTCCTACATTCCGTCTGTCTGTCCGCCCATTTATCAAGTGCTGAACGTTACTTAAGTAAAGAGCTTGCTTCTTAAAACGTTAAAAAATGGTACCTTTATTCAAAAGATTGTCATCACCCCCAAAAGAAGCCCTGCACCCATGAGCAGCTGCTCCCCATTTGCCTCCAGCCCCTGGTGACCACTAATTGATTTCTTGTCTCAACGGAGTTGCCTGTTCTAGACATTTCATAGAAATGTGAGCTCAAATCATGTGGCCCTTTATGTCTGCCTCCTTTTACTTAGTGTAGTGGTTTCAAGGTGTCAGCACCTCATCCCTTTTATAGCGGAGTCATCTTCCATTGTACAGCTCTGCCACATTTTGTTGCTTCTTTCATCAGTTGTGTTGTTTCCACCCTTCAACCGTCATGAATAAAGCAGGCAGAACCATTTGTGTACAAGTTTCTGTGCGAACATAGATTTTTTGTCTTTCCTTTTGAGAAATGCCTATGGACGGAATGGTGGGCTCATATGGGAACTCTCTATGGCCTTTGTGGGAATAGGTTATGCATTGTTGACCTGTTATTTGTACTTTGAGGCCTGCCGGTAGGAGAGGGGGTACGTTGTTGGGTGGGACACATGGGTGGATCTAGGCAGGGCCCAGGCAGGCAGTGCCACTGTTACGGGCACAATGAGCTCCTCTTTTTTGGCCACTCCTGGCCTCGTTTTCCAGGGGCTAAGGACCCTCTTGCGTCTGTGACCCTGGCCAGAATGAGGGACTTATTGATTTTCAGCCCCTCTTGAGGGATGCCTGTGAAACATGAGCCCCTAGAGTGCACGGCGGCCTGTCAGCCCCATATCTGCAGGCGACGTAAACCAGCTGTGGCGCTCCATCAGCCCCGTCTCATCTGGAACCGCCACTCGTAGGTTTTCCCCCCAAACGATGGCCCAAGTTAGACCCTTGCAGTTGCCAGCCCCCTTTAACTGGGCCCTCCATTTCGCAGCCTGTTATTTGTGTGCTGCTGTCTGGGCCTTGATGGGGCGGTCATGCTTTTTTTTTTTTTTTTTTTAAACTCAACAGTTTAGTAAGATGTTTGATGGGACTTAGTGATTCATCTTTTCCATGAAGAAGGTGGAGAGGATGTGTGCGTGTGTGCGTGTGTGTGTAGTGAGGAAGAGTGTGGCACAGTGAGGAGAAGTTACCCTTAAAACAGAATCACAGCAGGCTGGAAAAGCAGCTAGTCTCTATACAGGACCCCGCCTCCCAGGGGCTTTAATGACTAGAATGACAGGGCCCCGTAGTGCGATGTCACTGACGAGTGGCCCCCTGGTGTGGATTTCCAGGACACTGGCAGTGCCAGGGGAGACCTTCGTCACTTAGGTCCTGGGACACTCAGAACTGTTTTCTTCTGCTGCTTTGAACGGGCCTGAATTTGGGGTGGAATTCCTTCCCTGACTGACACCATAAGTGGCTTTGGGCTGTGTCTCCCTCCTGTGTGTGGCGGTGGCTCCGATCGTGGCAGGGACTGGGCTTCAAGTGTCCAGCCTTAGAATTCAAAACCATCTGTGGTTTACGTATAGCGGAGAAGAATGAAGGCTGTGGGAGAAGACTGCCCTGGGATAATCCTGGCTCTGAGTGACCCTGGACAAGGAACTTCACCTCTTGGAGCCCAGTTTTCTCATCTGTAAAATGGGAATAAGAATAGTACCTACCTCAGACAGTTTGGTGGGCGTAGGCATATTAAGTAGGTTGACAGGTGTCATATACTCTTAATTGGAGGGTTCTTACTAAGTGTTTAACTGCATTTACTGTTGTTGTTAGTATGTTCCATCCATTATGGCTGTTGGCTCAGCTCAGACACCATGTCTTCCATGCAGCTGTGCCCGAGTGGATGTCTGTCTTGCTTACTACCGTGTGCACAGTACCACGCCTGGGGTGGCATGGAAGAGGCGCTTGATACATATTTGTTGAATGAATGAACGAATGAAAGAATGAATGCATCTTCCCATCTGGGAGCAATCTACTTCTCCTCCAGTCTTTGATAGCACTTTGTTCCTACCTTCTTTTATGGAGTTTTCCCCATTTAACCTTTATTGAAGTTAATTGTGCTTTAAATGCAACTCCCTTATCCAGATGCTCAGTCCTTGGAGAATAGAACCTGGGTCAATCGTTTTGGTATTTCCTGTAAGGCTTTGCATGGAGGGCAATAAATATTTGGTAAATAATTAATCCCTTTTGGAAACGGTGCTCTTAAAACATTAATTTGCTGAGTGTTTTTTACTGGATACAAACACAGAGACATAGGCATTCGGAGAGAGTGCCCCTCCAACAACTTCATGGCATGTGGCTTTCTTTTTTCCTAAAGGAAGTGATAAAGGTAAAAGTTAAGGAGGTGGGTGACAGTGGGAGCCAGAGACTCGTAATAAATAAAAATGTGAGTTCAGTTCAAAGAACATATTGATGTTAAAGTTTTACTGGAGTTTAACAATTTTAGAAAATATATAGGTTTCACTCTGCTTTGAACTCCTTCAAATGTTGTGTGTGTGTGTTTTAAATAAAAGTGCACAAAACCCCTTTGGTTCTGTCTGAAACATGATGGATTATTAGCAGTGAGTTCTGGATTTCAAAGCTAGTCACCGTTACAGGGCTGCTTGGGTTCATGGTTGGGGATGCCCTGGTTGTCTGCTGGGAAGCTGAGGCCTGAGGCCTGTCTCTTCTCGTGCATGGCTGGTGGTCAGTTGGTCAGTGGTCCAGAGTAGAGCAGGGCTGGTGCACATGCAGACCAGGCTTTTGCCTGGATGCCCAAAGGACTGGTGACAAGTCAAACGGAGGTGGATCCTAAAGAGATCTCACCATGTTGTTTAGGATCAGGTAATACATGGCCAAGCTGGGGAGTGGAGCAGTGAGTTGTGTTCTGTGGGAAGAATTCATATGCATCAAAACAGAGGTATGGAGAGGGTCAAGACAATTTTTCTTCACTTTGACCTTTGAATTTATGGATTATATGTCCCCTGAAGTGTTGATAAACTGTTGAAAAACATTTTTGAGAGCCAGGAGAGGAAGAGAATCTTAAGCAGGCTCCAGACCCAGCATGGAGCCCAACGCGGGGCTTGATCTCATGATCCTGAGATCATGACCTGAGTTGAAATCAAGAGTTGGATGCTCAACCGACTAAGGCACCCAGGTGCCCCTGGTGAAAAAAAATGTCAAAGTAAATAATCTCTGGTGAGCTGTGATAACACCTTCAAGCCTCAGTGACTTATCCCAGGAAACCCTTATTTCTCACTCACACTACCGAGTGATGAGGGCTGGCAAGGGGTGCAGGGGGCTGCTGTATGTACACGTGGTTATTCAGGAATCCAGGTCCTTTCTGTCATGTGGCTCCACCCTCCCTTAGGACCTCCGCATCTTCTGCTGGATTCCCCGATCCAGCCAGCAGCAAGGTGGGAGGATGTGAAGGCCGCCTTCATGGGCTAGGCCTGGAAATGGTGTTTATCACTTCCCCCAAATTCCATTGGCCAGCCTCAGTTCATGGCCACGCTAGGCTCAGGGAGGCTGGGAGGTGTGCTCTAACAGTGTGTCCAGAGGAACCACAAATGATTTGGTGAGAAAGTAGTTAATCTCTGTCACAGAAACCCAAACTGGGAACTCCCCTCTCCATGGCCGTAAGGAGGAAGAGGGTATTTTACTGTGACTGGGAAATTGCTTGATTTAAAACTTGCTACCAGGGTGTTCTAGAGAAGGGGCCAGCCCTGAATAAGCCAGGAGCAGTTGTTTGTTCGAACAGTTTTCTGTTAAGCATCTACCCTGGGTCAAATCTTATCTTGGGCACGGGGACCGGGACGGCAAGTGATACCAGAAGTGTACCCTGTCGCGTTAGAGTGGGCCTTTGTCAGAGGACAGGCGATGGGAAGCGCAAATTTCTTTTAATATGAGGGTGGTGTGAGGGAGAGTAGGAGTGCTGTGGGAGCACATACTGGAGACCTAGGCCAGTTTGGGAGAGCCAGAGAAGTTTCTAGAAAAAAAAATGACATTTACACTGAGACCTGAAGGGCAGGGATACTAAGACTTAGTGAGCTGAAGGAAGGCAGGGAAGTGGCATGGGGAAGTGTGTGTGAGGCCGAGGGCCTAGCTCAGTGGCTCTCAGCATTGGCTGCACTTTGGAAGCACTTGGGGTAGACTTGCCAATTAAGAGTCCTGGGGTCAGGGGGAAGGTTTAGGCATGACTATTTTTTTTAAGATTTTATTAATTTATTTAGAGATAGTGTGCAAGTGAGGCCAGGTGCAGACGGAGAGGAAGGGAGAGAATCTCAAGCCGACTCCATGCTGAGCCCAGAACCAGACACAGGGCTCCATCCCGAGACCCTGAGATCGTGACCTGACCCGAAATCAAGAGTCGAGTCGGACGCTTAACTGAGTGTGCCACCAGGTGCTCCGCTATTCTTTTAAAAAAGAAGCTTCCCAGACGATTCTGATGCATAGCCAAGGTCATGAACCACCGGACTAGCAGCTTCAAAGTGAGGCCAGGAGGAGGAGAGCACCCATCGTGTGTGTGTGTGTGTGTGTGTGTGTGTGTACGTGTGTGTGTACGTGTGTACGCTTTGCAGAATGAAGTTGCTTCCACGCTGAAGCTTGGGGTTGCTGGGGAGCAGGCCAGAGCTGGGGAGGAACCACTTCCCAGGAGCTATTTCTTCTAGGTGTGTGGGGGTGAAATCCCTTCTCTCAGCCTGGCAGGGCGTCACCAGCCCTGAACTCCTCCTGCAGGGTCTAATTATCTCATTGCCTGCTTTTGGTGGTTTGGAGAGGGAGGCTGAGAGCAAGGATGGAGTATAAAAAAAAAAAACCTGTCTCTCTAATTTCTTGAGCAGAGAAGAGCTGGAGTGCAGGCCCTGCTTGCAGCTGGCAGGAGTCCATGTTTCTCTGGGGCCCCACAGCCTGTAGATCCCGCCATTGTCTGTAGGATCCTGTGCTGACCAGAGAAGTCCCAGTGGGATGGAGGTGTAAAAAAAAATCAGAGCTGGGTATTGAGTCCAAGTCGGGGCTGTGTCTCTCAGAAGGTTATGAGATTTGGGGGTAATTGTCCCAAATAGGATAGCCTGTTTAAGAATGAAACTGAAGGGGGGTGCCTGGGTGGCTCAGTGGGTTAAAGCCTCTGTCTTCGGCTCAGGTCATGATCCCAGGGTCCTGGGATCAAGCCCCGCATCGGGCTCTCTGCTCAGCAGGGAGCCTGCTTCCCTTCCTCTCTGCCTACTTCTGATCTCTGTCTGTCAAATGAATAAATAAAATCTTTTAAAAAAAGAATAAAACTGAAGGAAAAGTTTGGATCCATTTTTACTATTTTTGTCACAAAAAAACCTATGGTCATTGGGTTTTCCTCAGAGATAAGGAAAAAAAAATTCACATCTCCTCTGTGAGAACTCCATCCTTTCATGGTACAGTCTTGGGCGTGCATATTTCTAGCCATCCTGGCTGCTGAGTGTGGGAACAAAAATTTGGAAATGATTTTTATCTGGGTACTTACCTCATAGATATATATGAATATCTAGATATTGCCTTAAAAATAAAGTTGTAGTGATTATCTCAGTGATTATGTACTGCAGCCACTTTACCAGAAGATTCCAGGTAAACATTTGGGGAAAAAAATGAAGCCCACCACCCCCCCGGTCCCCGGCCCCATCATTTTCCAGTGTGGGTGATCAGCCGTCATGGCTGTATGTGGCTGGATTGGTAGTTTCTCAGCTGCTTGAATGTAATGCCCATTGCCACATAGGAAAAATGAGCTGTGAGGACAGGAAAACCTGGTAGAATCCAATCCCATATGTCCAGGAGAGTCACCTTGGGATCTCTACCAGAACAGTCCCCTTCTCCAACTCAAGAGCTTTTAACTCTCAGTTCTTTCGTTTGACAGCTGAGAAAGCAGAAGTCCTGAGAGGTCTAGTGCCTGGTGCATGGTCACACAATTGTTCTGTGGCAAAGCCGGGACTAGAGACCCAGTCTCCTGAAACTTAGAGAAGGCCCCTTACCTTCACAGAGATGGAAGGCAGGTTTTTGATTGCCTGCTGGTCTTCATCATGGGAGTGTGGCTGTGGAATCACTGTGTTGAGAAGGACTCTGAAGCCCGATATTTACTCAGAAGAAGTTCTGTAAGTTATTAGCGTAGTCTGCCTGGGGGTACAGATGGGAGAATTTGCCATACCTTTTTTGTGTCTCCGGCTGTTAGACCATGCTAGGTAGGTTCTAAAGTAGGTTCTAGAACTCCTGTTGCCCACACTTCTCTGCTAGCGTCAGCCATAGCTGTTCAGATGGCCTGACAACGTGTTTGCCACCCCTGTAGGGAAGCCCTGGGCACTTTCTCTTGATGCCTCTGAATGAGGCACATCAGAACTCCTGACCCTAGAAACAATGCTCTCAAGGCAGGCAATCATTTTGGGAGCTTACTCAAGTGGCAAATACACACACACACACACACACACACACACACACACACACACA
>ML093927.1:551-17898 GCA_003697995.1 Taxidea taxus jeffersonii
GGGTGGTGGGGTTACATTATATGTTTAAATAAAGCTTAAATAAAGTAAAAAAAAAAGAACAAAAAAAATCAAATTGGAGTGGTTGTCAAAATAAAATTAAATAACAGAAAGATTAAAGTTCTCTCCATTTTCAGGATCATTCTGCTACAGTCACTCCTTCACTCTGTTCCACTAAAAGTACACTGAATTTCTAAGACCTAATTGATCTCATCATTCAGTACCCTAGTAAATCACATCATTTGGTTCTTACACTACACTGAGTCTACACCATATATTTTAGCTTTAATCATGCTGTCCTGTTGAAGTATAACATTATCTTCAACAACTAGTATTTCTTATCCTTAAGGGCAGAGGACAGAATCCCTTCCTCAGTGTTCCTCACAATCCTCAATACCATGTGAAAGAAATATAAAGTAGGATTAAAAATACTGCTTTATTTTCATGCTTAGGACAAATGTATTATACCTTAAAATCTTGAATAGCTTGAATTTACTACTGATTTAAAACTTAGAACATCTGAGTTAAAAATGTCTCTTCATAAAAATGTCCCTGGAAAACATAGTGAATTAATGCTTCATAACTTCCCAAAGTTATATGAATCCCAAAAGCTTATATCATCTCCACCTGGGACCATGAAACCCATCATATCTCAACAAGCAGAAATAGAATTAAGACAACTCTTCCGTCTACTGCTCCTCCATCTTCTTTAGCTTTCAGCACCAAAAAAGTGTAAGCAAGAAAAAGAAAAGGTGCAGCAGCTCCTCGAATAGTTAGGAAAGGAGAGAACCTACATACTAAGTGACAAAGGGGTTGAAAATAAGGAGAAATGACCTATGACGTTTTGGATTGCACATATCCTGGGACACCTCTGTGTAGTGGGGTAAGTAAAGGATGCACAACTGTGGACAAGGAGGTAGAAGGAAAGACTATATTGACAGAAAACAAAGCAATTTTTTGAAGTTTTTTATTATGTTCAATTAGCCAATATATAGTATATCATTAGTTGTTATGTTTTATTTTTTTAAAGAGTTCCTGGCTGAATTTATTTATTTATTTATTTAAATTTTTATTTATTTATTTAAATTTCTTTTCAGTGTTCCAGAATTCATTGTTTATGCACCACACCCAGTGCTCCATACAATGCGTGCCCTCCACAATACCCACCACCAGGCTCACCAACCTCCCACCCCCCTTCCCTCCAAAACCCTCAGTTAGTTCCTCAGAGTCCACAGTCCTTCATGGTTTTCTCCCCCTCCAATTTCCCCCAACTCCCTTCTCCTCTCCATCTCCCCATGTCCTCCATGTTATTCCTTATGCTCCACAAATAAGCGAAACCATATGATAATTGACTCTCTCTGCTTGACTTATTTTACTCAGCATAATCACTTCCAGTCCCGTCCATGTCGATACAGAAGTTGGGTATTCATCCTTTCTGATGGAGGCATAATACTCCATAGTGTATATAGACCACATCTTCCTTATGTATTTGTCCATTGAAGGGCATCTTGGTTCTTTCCACAGTTTGGCGACTGTGGCCTTGCTGCTATGAACATTGGGGTACAGATGGCCCTTCTTTTCACTACATCTGTATATCTGGGGTAAATACCCAGTAGTGCAATTGCAGGGTCATAGAGAAGTTCTATTTTTAATTCCTTGAGGAATCTCCACACTGTTTTCCAAAGTGGCTGCACCAACTTGCATTCCCACCAACAGTGTAAGAGGGTTCCCCTTTCCCCACGTCTTCTCCAACACATGTTGTTTACTGTCTTGTTAATTTTGGCCATTATTAGTTTTTGATGTAGTCAACGATTCATTAGTTACATATAACACCCAGTGCTCATCACATCACATGCCCCTCTAAATACCCACTACCTGGTTACCCCATCCCCCCCTCCTTTCTGTAACCCTCAGTTTGGTTCCCAGAGTCTAGAGTCTCTCATGGTTTGTCTCCCTCTCTGATTTCTTCCCACTCAGTTTTCCCTCCCTTCCCCTATGGTCCTCTGTACTATTCCTTATATTCCACATGTGAGTAAAACCATGGGTTAATTATCTTTCTCTGATTGACTTGCTTAGTGTAATCCCTTCCAGTTCCATCCATGTTGATGGAAATAGTGGGTATTTATTCTTTCCGACAGCTGAATAATATTCCATTGTATATATGGACCATATCTTCTTTATCCATTTGTCTTTTGAAGGGCATCTTGGCTCCTTCCACAGTTTGGCTATTGTAGACATTGCTGCTCTAAACATTGGGGTGCATATGGCCCTTCTTTTCACTACATCTGTATCTTTAGGGTAAATACCTAGTAGAGCAATTGCTGGGCTATAGGGTAGCTAGCTCTATTTTTAATGTCTTGAGAAACCTCCATACTGTTTTCCAGACTGGCTATACCAGCATTCATTCCCACCAGGAGTGTAAGAAGGTTCTGCTTTCTCCAGATCCTCGCCCATATTTGTTCTTCCCTGTCTTGTTAATTTGAGCCATTCTAACTGGTGTAAGGTAGTATCTCATTGTGGGTTTTTTTTTCTCATTGTGGTTTTGATTTGTATTTCCCCAATGGCTAGTGATGCTGAGCATTTTTTCATGTGTCTGTTAACCATTTGTATGTCTTCTTTGAAGAGGTGTCTGTTCACACCTTCTGCCCATTTCTTGACAGGAGTAATTGTTTTTTGGGTGTGGAGTTTGATAAATTCTTCATACATTTTGGATACCAAGCCTTTATCTGATATGTCATTTGCAAATATCTTCTCCCATTCTGTGGGTTGCCTTTTAGTTGACTCTTTCCTTTGCTGTGCAGAAGTTTTTTTATCTTGATGAAGTCCCAAAAGTTCATTTTTGCTTTTGTTTCCCTTGCCTTTGGAGATGTGTCTTAAAGAAGTTGCTGTGGACAAGGTTGAAGAGGTTACTGTGTATGTTCTCCTCTAGGATTTTGATGGATTCCTGCCTCACACTGAGGTCTTTCATCCATTTTGAGTTTATCTTTGTGTATAGTATGAGAGAATGGTTCAGTTTCATTATTCTGCATATGGCTGTCCCATTTCCCCAGCACTGTTTATTGAAGAGACTGCCTTTTTTCCATTGGATATTCTTTCCTGCTTGTTTGAAGATTAGTTGACCATACAGCTGAGGTTCCATTTCTAAGCTCTCTATTCTGTTCCACTGGTCTATGTGTCTGTTTTTGTGCCAATACCATGCTGTCTTGATGATCACAGCTTTATAATATGGCTTGAAGTCAGGCACTGTGATGTCCCCAGATGGCCTAATTCTTTTTCAACATTCTCCTGGCGATTTGGGGTCTTTTCTGGTTCCATACAAATTTTAGGATTATTTGTTCCAGCCCTATGAAAAATGTCAATGGTATTTTGACAGGGATTGCATTCAATGTGTAAATTGCTCTGGGCAACATAGACATTTTAACAATGTTTATTCTTCCAACCCATGAGCATGGAATGTTTTTCCATCTTTATGTTTCCTCAATTTCTTTCATAATTGTTCTGTATTTTCTAGAGTATAGATCCTTTACCTCTTTGTTTAGGTTTTTCCTAGGTACTTTATGGTTTGGGGTATTATTGTAAATGGAATTAATTCCTTAATTTCTCTTTCTTCAGTCACATTGTTAGTATATAGAATTGCAGCTGACTTCTGTGCATTGATTTTGTATCCTCCATGTTGCTGAACTGCTGTATGAGTTCTAGTAATTTGGGGGTGGAATTTTGCGGGTTTTCCACATAAAGTACCATGTCTTCTGTGAAGAGAGAGAGTTTAACTTTTCTTTGCCAATTTGAATGCTTTTTATTTCTTTTTGTTGTCTGATTGCTGAGGTTAGGACTTCTAGTACAATGTGGAACAACAGTGGCAAGAGTGGGCATCCTTGTCATGTTCCTGACCTTAAGGGAAAAGCTCTCAGCATTTCCCCACTGAGAATAATATTTGCTGTGGGCTTTTCAGAGATTGCTGTTATGATACTGATGTATGTTCCCTCTATCCCTACACTATGGAAAGTTTTAATCAAGAATGGATGCTGTATTTTGTCAAATGCTTTTTCTGCATCAATTGAGAGGATTATGTGGCTCTTGTCTCTTTTATTAATGTGCTCTGTCACGTTCATTGATTTGTGAATTTCCTGCATCCCAGGAAAAAATCCCACCTGGTCATGGTGAATAATCCTTTTAATGTACTGTTGGATCCTATTGGTTAGGATCTTGGTGAGAATTTTGGCATCCATGCTCATCAGAGATATTGGTCTGTAATTCTTCTTTTTGATCCAGTCTTTGCCTGGTTTTGAGATCCAGGTAATGCTGGCCTCATGGAAGGAGTTTGGAAGTCTTCCTTCTGTTTCTCTTTTTTGAAACAGCTTCAGTAGAACAGGTATTTCTGCTTTAAATGTTTGGTAGAATTCCCCTAGGAGGCCATTTGGCCCTGTAACTCTTGTGTTTTGGGAAGTTTTTGACCACTGCTTCAATTTCCTTGCTGGTTATTGGTCTGTTCAGATTGTCTAGTTTTTCTTCTATCAGTCTTGGTTGTTTACAAGTTTCCAGGAATGCATCCATTCCTTCCAGATTGCCTAATTTGTTGGTATATAGCTGCTGGCAATTTCTAACAACTGTCTCTATTTCCTTGGTATTAATCATGATCTCTCCCCTTTCATCCATGATTTTATTGATTGGGTCCTTTCCCTTTTCTTTTGGATAAGTCTGGCCAGGGGTTAATCGATCTTATAATTCTCTGAAAGAACCAGCTTCTAGTTTCCGTGATCTGTTCTACTGTTCTTCCAGTTTCTATTTCACTGATTTCTGCTCTAATGTTTATCATTTCTCTTCTCCTATTTGGTTTAGGCTTTATTTGCTTTTCTACTCCAGGTCTTTAGGTATAAGATTAGCTTGTGCATTTGGAATTTTTCTAATTTTCTGAGAGAGGTTTGGGTGGCTATGTTTCCCTCTTGGGACCACCTCTGCAGTATCCCACAGGTTTTGAACCAATGTGTTTTCACTTCCATTGGTTTCAATGAATTGTTTAAGTTCTTTATTTTCCTACTTGACCCACTCATTCTTTTTTTTTAAGATTTTATTTATTTGACAGAGACACAGCAAGAGAGGGAACACAAGCAGGGGGAGTGGGAGAGGGAGAAGCAGATTTCCTGCCAAGTAGGGAGCTTGATGCAGGGCTCAATCTGGCCTGAGCCAAAGGTAAACGCTTAAGGACTGAGCCACACAGGCGTGCTGACTCATTCATTCTTTAGCAGGATACTTTTTAACCTCCAAGTGTTTGTGTTCCTTCCAAATTTCTTCTTGTCATTGAGTTCCAGTTTCAAAGTACTGTGGTCTGAAAATATGCAGGGAATAATCTCAGTCTTTTGTTATCAGTTGAGACCTGTTTTGTGACCCAGTATTTGGTCTATCCTGGGCAAAGTTCCATGTACATATTGAGAACTTCCCTAATCTTGGGAAGGAAACAAGCATTCTTGTCTAAGAGGCACAGAGAACCCCTCCCAAAATCAATAAGATTGATCACACCGCAACATATAACAGTGAAGCTTGCAAATCTTAGATCCAAGGGAGCTATGCTGAGAACATCTAGGGGAGAGACTGCTTATGTACAGAGGGAGGAATATCAGAATAACATCAGACCTATCCACAGAAACCTGGTAGGCTAGAAAGGGCTGGCAATATATATTCAGGGTACTAAATGAGAAGAATATATAGCCAGGAATACTTTATCCAACAAGGCTATCATTCAGAATGAAAGGAGAAATAAAGAGTTTCCAGGACAGAAAGAAACTGAAAGCATATGTGACCACCAAGCCAGCCCTACAAGAAATATTAAGAGGTATACTGTAAGCAAAGAGAGACCCCAAGAGTAACATAGACCAGAAAGTAACATAGACAATCTACAGAAATAAGGACTTTGCAGGAAATATGGTGGTCTTAAATTCATACCTTTCAACAGTTACTGTAAATGCAAATGGGCTGAATGCTCCAATAAAAAGACAGTATCAGACTGGATAAAAAAGCAGGACCCATCCATATGCTGTCTACAAGAGGCTCATTTTGAACCTAAAGACATCTCCAGATTGAAAGTTAAGGGATGGAGGGCCATTTACCACACTAATGGACCTCAAAAGAACCTCAAAAGAAAGCTGGGATAGCAATCCTCATATCAGAAAAATTAGATTTTAAACCAATGACTGTAGTAGGAGATGTACAGGGACACTATATCATACTTCAAGGGTCTACCCAGCAAGGTCTAACAATTGTAAATATCTATGCACCCAATGTGGGAGCAGCCAATTACATAAACCACTTAATAACCAAAATAAAGAAGCATATTGATAATAATACAATAATAGGAGGGGACTTCAACACCCCACTCAGAGCAATGGAAAGATCATCTAAGCAGAAGATCAACAAAGAAACAAGAGCTTTGAATGACACATTGGACCAGATGGACTTCATAGATACATACAGAACATTCCATCCTAAAATAACAGAATACTCATTCATCTTGAGTGCCAAAGCAATTTTTAAATTTAATTTTTGTTTTACTTGTATAAAAACATTTTATAAGTTTTTGAAAGTTAAATCTATAAACAAGAAATATTCTGAGAAGTTTTGCTTCTATTTGTCACTTTATCTTATTCCCTAACTCCACCATAGTAGGGCTTCTATTTTAAAATAGAATCTGGTTAGCAGCCTCTATTGAAAATTCCCTTAACCCACACTGAAAATAACTTTGATGATATGAAAAAAGACAATTCAAAGGAATGAAAAACTAGATTTACTGTCAATCTGTTTTTAGAATGAGGGAATTTTCAACTAAGACAAGGCTGATGGAATGACTGAAAACACTGTTGTTGGAAACCATGCTAAATTCCTCTAAAAGGCAGTTGGAAGACACTTTGTTCCTCTGAATTCTTTATTCAGAAACTAAAGTCTGTACCAACTAGAGAGTTGGGAATCCATCCTTCCACTGACTAGTCATCTTTCTGCCTCCAATCCTTCTACCACTGGTTTGTATCTTGCTACAAGCACTTTAGTCTGAAATTTCCATAAGGCCAGAGAATCGCAAGTAGAAAACTCTCAGAAGTATATTAAATTCAAAAACAGAAGTTGCTTACAAATAAACACAAGCAAAAATAGGTAAAATGAAAGTCCAAAGGGAGTACAGACAATGAATTACAGTATTTTTAAAAGTACCTGTTAATTCATCCAGATAATAAGGATAGGAGAATGTTCTGAATCAGTCCAATAATCCCATGTTAGAAAATAGGGTAAGTACTGCAAATTGGTCTGTAGGTATGAAAAGAGGATTCAATAAATAGAAAAGCCAGAGGCATTCATATAACTTGTTAGTTCATAAATACACATTATCTTGATATATTTTCCTTAGTTATGTGAACATAAGCCAAACAGAATATAAAACAACATGCTGTCTATGAAACATAAGGAAAAAAATATATTCTTGGTAAAATTCAGGAAAGGCAAAGCTCAAAATCTTAAAAAATTATTAAAAGGGACCACAGCAATTGCATAAGAATACAGGCAAAGAAGAAAACATAGCAGAACAATATATAAAGGAAATGGATGAGCTAAGAATCACAGTGAAATTAAAAACAATACAGAATTAAGTCCCACTGGAGGCAGTGAAGAGAATTCATTCTGAAAATCAAATTACTGGAGTGGATGCTGATTAAATTAGTGGGCACATTTGGGATGTTCTTGCAAAAGGCAAAAAAAAAAAGTTTAAACTAGTTGACAATATATAAAGAAGGAAGAACCAATTTAAGAATTCAAGTCTTTTTTGGGAAAAGAAGGAACTGGAATAGAAGCAGTAATAAAACTGATGATGAAAAAAATGACTAAGGAAAAATGCAAAAAAGCAAATTGTAGCAGGCAAAAGTGATTTCAACAACTCCAGTTTTAGACACATATTAACAAAAATATTTACCTTCAAAGATATGGGGGGAGGGGGAAAGTTTGTCAGTATCCATGTTGAACAGCATAGATTAATCACAAAAGATTAAGAACTGAGCTCAGATTTTTTTTTTCCTGCTATACTTAAAATAATGCCTGGTACTTAGCCAAAAGTCAATAAATGTTTGTTCAATTAACAAATAAAATGATGAATGAATATGTAATAACAACAAAAAACAGGAATTCAGGAAATAGAATTTTCATGTTCTTCCTTAAAAAAAAAAATAAGAACTGGGGAGCCTGGGTAGCTCAGTTGGTTAAGGGTCAGCCTTCAGCTCAGGTCACGATCTCAGGGTCCTGGGATTGAGCCCCACATCAGCCCTCCTGCTCAGTGGGGAGTCTGCTTTTCCCTCTCCCTCTGCCCCTTATCCCAGCTCATATGCTCTCCCTCTCAAATAAATAAAAAATCTTAAAAAAATAATGACTAATGACTTAACCATAGCATCCTAAGGGATTATTCAAATAAACCTATCAGATATGGGGTTGTTCATGTACAAGAACCCTGGTACACCCCAGTAAGGGGCTGTGAGAGCATAAAAAGTTAATAGCAATTGTCAAGTAGACAGAAAATACTGCAAGAGAGAAACATAATTACTTTGAGTATTGTCACTTTAAATTCATAACTACCAAAGAAGAAGATTCAGGAGAGACAGGGGAATGTGACTGATTCCAATCTAAAATAGAACTGTACTCAGAAGCTACCTATTAATTGAAAATTTTAGAAAGAAGGGAACCATATAAATATCTGTATATAAATCACACCCACACTGTCTTAGGCAACTTTTCTCTTTCTCTTGGAGCTATTACTGCATATTGACCATGTTCTGCCAGTGCATATTGTAGGATAGAGTGGAAGATGATTACAAGAGAGCCTTTAGGAATACTTACAAGGGACTGAGGTATATGTAAGTCCTTAAATGGCTTAGAAAAACGTGCAGCTCCTTCACTGACTGCTCACAAGTGGAAATAAAGGTCATTAAAATCATTAAAATTGTACTCAACACTGTGTTATTACAGCAAGCCTAGAAACACTTCATTTGGAAACAAGAATACCGAGGAATGACATTTTCATCAAAGTCACAACTACAAACTCATAGCAAGAGGCCTGAGGAAACTCTTTATCTCTGCCATTCAAACCTATATAAAGATACAGTACATTAAAGACAATGGTCATTCAATCATGATGGCATCTTATAACTAAAGTCAGATAGGCATTGTCTTTTTTATCAGTGATCTACTGCTATATTAATGCTGCATAACAAATTATCTCAGAATTCAATGGCTCAAAACAAAACCCATTTATTATTTCTTAGTGGTCTGTGGGGGTAGCTGGGTGGTTCTGATCTGACCCAGGCACAGCTGATCTTTGTTGGACTTGCTCATTTGTTTTTGGTCAGCTGGCAGACTGGATAATGTGTAGCTGGTCTAAGATGGTCTTGGCTGGGATGACACTACTTTCTTCCATGCATCTCTCATCTTTTGGCAGGCTGGTCTATGTAGATTCTCATGGTAGAGGCAGGGGAACATGAAAGGAAGCTTGGGTGGCTCAATCAGTTAAGCGACTGACACTTGGTATCAGTTCAGGTCTTGATCTCATGGTTGTGAGTTCAAGCCCCATGTTGGGCTCCAAGCTGGGCATGGAGCCTATTAAAAAAAAAGGTTGCCCCAAGACAAAATTCAACTCATATACTAAAAACAATTAAACCTGATTAAAGCCATGCTAATAATTATCCAGCAAATCTAGAAATAAGATTAAAGAAAATTCTAATACTGTACTAATGTGGTTTGGGGAGCTAACTTTAATTCTTTCAATATCAGTATTCTCCCAAGTTCTCTTTCCAGAAAAAAAATCTGTTACAAACTATTTATTTACTTTGGGGGGTTTATCTGTAGATATGGAAAGTATCATTACCTCCTTTTACAGCACACGTTTTTCTTCTTCAAGGTCCTAATTTTATTACTGTCAAATACTCCAAACACACACACAACTACACATAGATACACTCTTTCCTTTCAGAACTGTGTCCCTAAAAGAGCTATACTTTCCTGTGGGTTAGTTCATATTATGAAGTACCTAGAGAGAGGTGGTATATGCTCTCGTCTGCTTACCAGAATCACATGGAAACTCAAAGTACTAATGTGTGGGTCCCACTTACAGAGTTTCTCAAATCACTGATCTGAAATGTGGCTTGCACATCATTATTTTAAAAGTGCAGAAAGTGTGAACCACTGACTTCAAGAGTTTGCCACTATTGGTTATTTTATCATGGTTATTATCATCCATTCTTAACTAGTGCTTTGTTCATTTGATACAACTGGAGACAGACAGGAAGGGAGACAGAGAAAACACATGAAAATCTTTTCCAAAAGCAGTTGGTTTTCATAAGATATTTTAAAACAACAGGCTTTCAAACATAATCTATCACAGCAATGATCCAGATGAGAAAATGATGACAATGGAATAAATGAGAAGTACACAATGTAGAAGCTGCTTTTAGGCAATAGTCTTTAGCAATGGAGACGTGAGAAAGGTAAAAGGGCCCACAGGGACCACCAAGCTGAATGCGAACAGGCTCATTAGGCAACACATCTCACAATATCCAGAAGCCCTAGCTGACCAATGGGCTACTTACAACTAAGCACAGGTACCAAAAAAGGAAAAATCTATACATTCCCATACCTCCTCACTCCTATAGCCCCTGACCACTGCCTCTAGGCAAACAGTCTCTGTCTGTCCTGCCCAATGCTCCCTTGCAGTATATTCAATAAACTATAACCTTTGTTTTGCCTTGGGTGAATTCTTTCACTGCCCATGCCTCCACCCAATCCAGTCTCTCACCCTTCACAAATCCACACCTGTAGTTTCCTTTTCAATCATATCATAGCAAGCAGAAAGATTAAGCCTTTCTAGAAGAGAAACATGAAAGAGTACCAATTAAATCTTCCATAAATTTAAGTGATCATATGAAGACATAAATACCTACAATAGAGAATAGAGTATCAATATCTTAAAGACAGACACTGTCGGGGCACCTGGGTGGCTCAGCCGATTAAGCCTCTGCCTTCGGCTCAGGTCATGACCTCAGGGTCCTGGGATCGAGTCCTGCATCGGGCTCTCTGCTCAGCGAGGAGCCTGCTTCCCCCACCACCTCTCTGCCTGCTTGTGATCTCTGTCTATCAAATAAATAAATAAAATCTTTAAAAAAAGGCAGACACTGTCTTCAAGATATAATAGGTCTATAAGACAGACACTGTCTTCAAGATATAACAGGTCTTATAACGGGTTTTAGCTAAGATCCAGTAGGATAACAAGTGGACATATGGTAAATGCCTCATCATATAGTTCTTAAATACTAAGAATTCCATAAGCATCTGGAAAGATTTTCAAATAAGGGAAGGGTAACTGTTTTGTCTCAAAGTTACAAAAGTACTATCTTTTAAAAACTGAAGACCAGAGTTAAATATTTAGAAGGAAGCTAGTTAGGGTAACATGTTGTTGTTATAGGACCCAGGCCAGTTGATCTGCCATCATGAAAAGTACTGTAAATAGGGTAACCATATGTCTGATTTCCTAAGACCGTCCCTGTTTATAACTGTTATAAATCAGTTAGTGCTGCTACCTTTACTTAGTTCCCCTTTCATTCTCAAAAATGTTCCAGCTCAATTTAAGCTAGAATCCATATTTAAATAATATGTCAAAATTTCTATCAATGTTATTTAATTTCACACAACTTGGAGCATTATCTTGTGTTTATTCAATACATTCTTATAGTGTGCTCATGAGCTGGACATGAAATCTTATTCTAAGCCAGTATATTAGAGAAACCAGCTTACAGGTGAGGTGAGATCTTTCCTCAGCTTTTAAAACAGCTTTCATATTCAGCATTTAAATTTGCCTTCATTAATATCACAAGAATTGTATCAGATTGTAGAATAGGAGTATGTATAGGTTTTCATTAAGATATTTTCACATAATAGGTAAAGATCTGTAAAGCAAGATCTCTAGAATTTAATTATTTTCTTCCGGAGGCGTAAGACAGAACTTTCAAACATCAATTCATTCAACCCTAGAGTTGATTACTCTGATCTAGTTGGTGCCTCCTTCCTGAGTTACTTGGAAAGCTGTTACCAGATGGAGAATAGTTCCTCTTAAGAGCAATTAAGACATTTCAAGTGTGACTATTTAAAAGGCAGAAGCTTTAAAACACATACGTCTGTCAATTATTTCCTATAAAATGTCTTAAAGACTATTTCAGAGAGAAAAGAAACTCAGCAGCTCTGTTTCTGAGCTTCCTGCTAAGGCACCATCCGGAGACTCTGCAATTTTATCTGTTTACATGTGAAGAGAAGGAAATTTTACCACTCCAAGATATGCCTTTGGCAGACTGACTATTTTAAGCTGGTTATTTTTAAAAAACTGCAAACACAGGAGCAGCTCTGAATACCAAATAGAAGTGACCGCTTTGTGAGACACATTTACATCTATTAGGGAAATCTCCATTTATAAGGGTGTCTCCCAGGCTCTACCTCAAAGAAGGGGACGACTCTAAATCTCTGGAAATAGTTACCAATGATGAAGGCACAGACTTAAATCTGCCCAACAACTATTCCCTTGTTTACTGTGCTTTCCTGGTAACCTCCCCTAACTGACTTCCCATCCACAACAAGTTCTCTTATCTTTAGTAAGAGATGGTGTTTAAACCAAAGGCTTAGGCTATTTAGGGGAGTTACTACGTTTTCCTGCGTCTCCCCCAAGTACACTGGAGGCATACCTATTATTAAACTTCTGTTTCTCCTGTTAATCTGTCTTACATCACTTACTAGACCAGTCAAAAAACCTAGCAGGGAATAAGGGGAAACTTCCTTCTTGAGGCTTTTATTAAGAAAGATGTTTGAAAAACGAGACCTCTTTCAAAGTGCTGATTTCACAGGGAAGAAAACTTAGGTTCAGAAACTCAGATGTGTTCTAAAGAGCATTTAAATACTGTTTTTCAGCTTTTGGTTCATACCCAACTCCAAAAGAAAAACAATCCCTCCTCACATTAAATATTAAATGTTGTCACTGAAGAATTTAATTTTCATTTTAAACTTACTCGGAATTTTCTTCTGGGCAGTACTTTCTCAGACTTTAGTTACAAAATACTCATCTGCCCACCTGTATTAAGTTGATTGTATTATGAAAGAGACATCCCATTTTCACCTACCTGAGTCAGCTAATTATGCAAAACAGCATTTCTTTAAAAGTCTGTTATCTTAGTGGGCAGAACAGAGTTCAACAGAGAGTGACAGATCTTCCTTTTTTCCCCCTTCTTCTTAGTTCCTTTACTTAAGAAAAGTCTCTAAAGAAACATGGCCTTGTGTAGCCTCTTTGACTATCTAGACTTCCAGCAGGGGAAAAGTGTTATCAGTTGCCATGACAACTTTATTTTCCCAGAGCTCCCTGCTGCACTACATTTGCACTAAACAGGAACAATCATTATTATTCAATGAAGGCTCTGATGAAGCTTTTCTTTTCTAAAAAAAAAAAACAAAACTCTTTTCTTTTTAATACTTTGCAATGCTCCTGGAAGTCTTCCATTCTACAAAGTGAAATGGTTCTCTTAGAAATAATACACTGAGTCTTCCCAAGAGAGGGTTAGATTTGCCATCTGTCCATCAAACACATAAAGCATAGTACAGCCCATGATATCTCTATGTTCCAGGCATTTTGAAGTTTCTATGAAGAGTAGACTTTGATTTAGCCAAAAGTTTAGATTAGATTTCTGATATTCATTAACTAATCATTCTTCAGTCTCTCACTTCCCTATATTATACTGGAAGATGACTAGTTTATGAAAAATCTTTCATTAAAAGTAACATAACTGGGGAGGAGTCAAGATGGCGGAGAAGTAGCAGGCTGAAACGACATCAGACAGCAGGAGATCAGCTAGATAGCCTATCAAACCATTCCAAACACCTACGAATTCAACAGGAGATCGAATAGAAGAAAAACAACAATTCTAGAAACAGAAAATCGACCACTTTCTAAAAGGTAGGACCAGCGGAGAAGTGAATCCAACACGATGGGAAGATAGACCCCAGGCGGAGGGGCCGGCTCCTGGCAAGCGGCGCAACAACAGAGTACAAAATCAGGACTTTTAAAAGTTTGCTCCACGGAGGGACATCGCTCCAGAGGCTAAACTGGGGTGAAGACCTCACGGGGACAGTGTGGACTCAGGTCCCGCGGGGTCACAGAAGGATCGGGGGTGTCTGAGTGTCACAGAGCTCACAGGTATAAGAACGGGGAAGCCGGCTGCGGAGACAGAGCCGAGGAGTGAGATCTCAACTCGGGGTTTCCTAGAGCCGTGCTCTGTGACACGGGCCGGTGCTCTGTGCGAGGGGTCCCCACAAGATCCGGGGAGACTCCGACCTGGGAGAGCTCAGGAATCTATGGGGTTTGGAGACTGCAGGTGGGACTCTGCCAGAGACAGAGATGCTTGGTCACAGGCTGGGTGAGCTCGGAGCACTCCCAAAAGCCAGTGAGATGGGACTGATTACGCACGATTTTCTCCAAGGGTGGCTGGAGGCTGGGGAGACAGGAGTGATTAAGCGCTTTTCTCTAGAGGTGCACTGAAGAGTGGGGCCCCGAGCTCTCGGCTCCTCCAAGCCGGAGACTGGGAGGCCGCCATTGTCATTCCCGTCCTCCGGAACTCTACAGAAAGTGTTCAGGGAACAAAAGCTCCCGAAAGCGAACCTGAGAGGATTACTTAGCCCAGCCCCTGGTAAGGACGGTGCAATTCTGCCTGGGGCAAAGACACTTGAGAATCACTACAACAGGCCCCTCCCCGAGAAGAACAACAAGAAATCCAGCCAAGACCAAGTTCACTTAACAAGGAGAACAGCGGATTCTTATCTGGACAAAATGACAAGGCGGAAAAACTCACCACAAAAAAAAGAACAGGAGGCAGGACCTAAGGCTAGGGACCTAATCAATACAGACATTGGTAATATGTCAGATCTGGAATTCAGGATGACGATTCTCAAGGTTCTAGCCGGGCTCGAAAAAGGCATGGAAGATATTAGAGAAACCCTGTCGGGAGAAATAAAAGCCCTTTCTGGAGAAATAAAAGAACTAAAATCTAATCAAGTTGAAATTAAAAAAGCTATTAATGAGGCACAATCAAAAATAGAGGCTCTTACTGCTAGGATAAATGAGGCAGAAGAAAGAATTAGTGATATAGAAGACCAACTGACAGAGAATAAAGAAGATGAGCAAAAGAGAAACAACCAACTACTGGACCACGAGGGGAGAATTCGAGAGATAAGTGATACCATAAGATGAAACAACATTAGAATAATTGGGATTCCAGAGAAGAGAGAGGAGCAGAAGGTATATTGGAGAGAATTATTGTAGAGAATTTCCCTAATATAGCAAAGGGAACAAGTATCAAAATCCAGGAGGTGCAGAGAACACCCCTCAAAATCAATAGGAATTGGTCCACACCCCACCATCTAATAGTAAAATTTACAAGTCTTAGCAACAAAGAGAAAATCCTGAAAGCAGCACGGGACAAGAAGTCTGTAACATACAATGGTAAAAATATTAGATTGACAGCAGACTTATCCACAGAGACCTGGCAGGCCAGAAAGAACTGGCATGATATATTCAGAGCACTAAACGAGAAAAACATGCAGCCAAGAATACTTTATCCAGCTAGGTTATCATTGAAAATAGAAGGAGAGATAAAAAGCTTCCAGGACAAATAAAAACTGAAAGACTTTGTAAACACCAAACCAGCTCTACAGGAAATATTGAAAGGGGTCCTCTAAGCAAAGAGAGACCCTAAAAGTACTATCAGAAAGGAACAGAGACAATATACAGTAACAATCACCTTACAGGCAATACAATGGCACTAAATTCATATCTCTCAATAGTTACCCTGAACGTAAATGGGCTAAATGCCTCAATCAAAAGACACAGGGCTTCAGAATGGATAAAAAAACAAAACCCATCCATATGCTGCCTACAAGAAACTCATTTTAGACCTGAAGACACCTCCAGATTGAAAGTGAGGGGGTGGAAAACAATTTACCATGCTAATGGACATCAGAAGAAAGCTGGGGTGGCAAACCTTATATCAGATCAATTAGATTTTAAGCCAAGGACTATAATGAGAGATGAGAAAGGACACTATATCATACTCAAAGGGTCTGTTCAACAAGAAGATCTAACAATTTTAAATATCTATGCCCCTAACATGGGAGCAGCCAACTATATAAACCAATTAATAACAAAATCAAAGAAACACATTGACAAGAATACAATAATAGTAGGAGACTTTAACACAGCCCTCACTGAAAAGGACAGATCATCCAAGCAAAAGATCAACAAGGAAATAATGGTCTTAAATGACACACTGGACCAGATGGACATCACAGATATGTTCAGAACATTCCATCCCAAAGCAACAGAATACACATTCTTCTCTAGTGCCCATGGAACATTCTCCAGAATAGATCACATCCTGGGTCATAAATCAGGTCTCAACCGGTATCAAAAAATTGGGATCATTCACTGCATATTTTCAGACCACAGTGCTCTGAAGCTAGGACTCAATCACAAGAGGAAATGTGGAAAGAGCACAAATACATGGAGACTCAACAACATCCTTCTAAAAAATGAATGGGTCAACCAGGAAATTAAAGAAGAATTGAAAAAAAAACATGGAAACAAGTGATAATGAAAACACAATGGTCCAAAATCTGTGGGACACAGCAAAGGCAGTCCTGAGAGGAAAATATATAGCGATACAAGCCTATCTCAAGAAACAGGAAAGGTCTCAAATACACAACCTAACCCTACACCTAAAGGAGCTCGAGAAATAACAACAAAGAAAGCCTAAACCCAGAAGGAGAAGAGAAATAATAAAGATCAAAGCAGAAATCAATGAAGTAGAAACCAAAAAAACAATAGAACAAATCAATGAAACTAGGAGCTGGTTCTTTGAAAGAATTAATAAGATTGATAAACCCCTGGCCAGACTTATCCAAAAGAAAAGAGAAAGGACCCAAATAAATAAAATCATGAATGAAAGAGGAGAGATCACAACCAACACCAAAGAAATACAAACAATCATAAGAACATATTATAAGCAACTCTAGGCCAACAAATTTGACAATCTAGAAAAAACGGATGCTTTCCTAGAGACATATAAACTGCCAAAACTGAACCAGGAAGAAATAGAAAACCTGAATAGGCCCATAACCAGTAAGGAGATTGAAACAGTCATCCAAAATCTCCAAACAAACAAAAGCCCAGGGCCAGATGGCTTCCCAGGGGAATTCTACCAAACATTTAAAGAAGAATTAATTCCTATTCTCCTGAAACTGTTCCAAA
>ML093934.1:474-17569 GCA_003697995.1 Taxidea taxus jeffersonii
ATGATCTCAGGGTCCTGGGATCGAGCCCCGCATCAGGCTCTCTGCTCGGTGGAGAGCCTGCTTCCCCCTCTCTCTGTCTCTGCCTGCCTCTCTGCCTACTTGTGATCTCTGTGAAATAAATATATAAAATCTTAAAAAAAAAAAAAGAAATAAAAACAAGATATGAATACAACCTTGAAGGCGGATAAAACTTTCAGCTTTAGCTAGAATAGACACATTACATTCTATGTCATAAAATCTGCAAATAAAAGGTCTCAATTTCAATAATATAATAATAAAATATACCCCACCTTATTTTAAAAAATCATTTTTTCACCATAAATATGTAAGCTATATTTGCCAGAGTATAAAAAGCTGTGTAGTTAATATTCTTTGTCTTTATTTAATAAACAAAACATTTATTCATTAATTTAAAAAGCACACCCTTTTCAGGTCTCAGTGGAATATTGGTCTCCTGCCATTTTTAGTTTAAGTGGGTAGGATATGAAACTTGTTTCCCTAGGACCAACTGAAATAATAAGAAGTCTTGTCTGTGTTCAGTTATGACTTTAGGCTGAAAGTAGCTTTAAAGTAGCTTTAAAATGACTACTGAAAAACCTTCTGTAGGAAGAGACTTCTCAAAGCCTACCAGAGAGAAGCAAGCAAGAAAACTCTGATTTTAAATATAATTTTTGGCAGCCAGGTCTCATAGCAGTTGGCTTTCTTTTTGTTATTATGGATCTCAAAAGCCAACCTAAATAAAAGATACTAAATTAATTTGAAGTGATTCATGTTTCTAATGCAAATAGGATATAAAGAAACCTAATTGTCTAAAACTAGTTGAAACTACTAGGATACTTCTCATCATAGGAAAAATAAAACCAACATCCTTGCAAAGAAACTTTTGGAATACACTTCTTAACTCCTCTATGACAGGAAAACACCCAATCACAGATGAACTTTGAAAACCCTGAAACAATGCATTGCTCCAACTCACAATATTACCAGCCAAAGGGAAGAGGCTTAGGTCTTATGCTCTACAGAATATGTTAACAAGGGAGAGAAGTACAAAGAAAATAAAGAAATCCAATATGCTTTCCAAGGACTAAAATAGAACCTCTCCAAAAGATGGGAAGGATTTCTCCATCTCATGGAAAGGCAGTGGTCCGTAGCATTGCCGACTTTGTGGGGTTGAGGAAATAACTCTAGTTTATTTTAATGTACCATGTAATCTGGCTCATTTCCCATATTGTTCTGTGATCTTAACTGTGCAATTCAAAGGAAAAGTTGGGCCAGCATTTCAAATGTCATCTTGATACGACCTTTCCCATTTCCAAGCCCACTTCAGTAATTTGCTTTCTTTTTCCCCCTTTCTTATTGCTCTTAGAAAGTTGTGCCAATGATAATAAAATAAATAGAATCAGACAACAATGAAAGAAGTTAGCACAGTACATGAAGAGCAGGGGTTCATAGGAGTTGGAAGGCAGATTCTTAGTCCTTGCAACATCCTTTCCAGTACACTTACATGAGGGGCATTTTACTTGAATTATTTCTTGTTGGTAAGTGCTTCACTTTCAACTCCTTCTGCTTTATTCCGTTTCTCCCTAGAGCATCCAGGTGTGTTGTACCTCTTTGGTATTTGGGTGGGGTATGAAGGTTACAGTTGACACAGTTCAGGCTCTAATTGAAGGTCATTTTCAACAGAGGAATTCTGGCTTGTGTTTGTGTATAGCAGAGCTGAACTCAGCAACATGTGAGGTTGAGATAAGTTCTATCAGCTGCATGGTGCTCCATTCGGGCACAGTGAGCCTTGGCAGAAGAACACCCCAAAACCCAAAATGACTCCTAGGAATGGAGTATATCCCAACAGACTGTGACCTTGGCCAAGAAGGACTGAGGTGATTTCTAAAGCCCTCTACTGGGCATTTCTATCTATTTTGGACATAAAGAGATATCCTCAATGCAGGGAAAGGGAAGCCCTCTTACACTATTGGTGGGAATGCAAACTGGTGCAACCACTCTGGAGAACAGTGTGGATGGAGGTTCCTCAAAAAGTTAAAAATAGAACTACCCTATGACCCTGCAATTGCAACTACTAGATATTTACCCAAGCGATACAAAAATATAGATTCGAAGTGGCATATGCACCCTGATGTTTATAGCAGCATTATCAACAATAGCTGAACTATGGAAAGAGACCAAGTGTCCATCGACTGTTGAGTGGATAAAGAAGAGGTGGTGTACATAAACGATGGAATATTACTCAACCATCCAAAAAATGAAATCTTGCCATTTTGCAATGATGTAGATAGAGCTAGAGGGTAATATGCTAAGTGAAATAAGCCAGTGAGAGAAAGACAAAAGCCAAATGATCTCACTCATATGTGGAATTTAAGAAAGAAAACAATGAACATGTGGGAAGGGGGAAAAGAAAAACAAAAAGAAAGGGGGAAAAAATCCATAAGAGACTCTTAACCATAGAGAACTGAGGGTGACGAGTGAGGTGAGGGGGCTTGGTTGGGTGATGGGGATGAAAGAGGGCACTTGTGATGAGCCCTGGGTGTTGTATGTAAGTGATGAATCACCGATTTCTACTCCAGAACCAATATTGCACTGTATGTTAACTAATTAAAATTTGAATTTGAAAAGAAAAGAGAGATACCCTCAGATGGATAAATGTGCATCTTCAGACATAAGAAATGGTGTTCTTGGGTATGAAGATAATGACTATACACATATGCCCCCAAAGTCTTTGCATGAATCCTTGCCACAATGAAGTCAAAGCCTTTTCAACATCAACGATTTGCCGGCCATTATGATCAGGTGATTTGACAGAAAGTCTCACCTCCCTTGTAGTGGTCTAGAAAATAATGTGTTTCTAAGCTCTAAACTAAAGAAGCACTTTTCTCTTAAAGAAAATAGCCTGTATCACATGTTCTGTTTCTTCGTCTACATAAACTGCAGCCTCAAATCATTTCCCATATTCAATTACAAGAGTCAGGATTTTGTCCGGCTCTAATTAACTCCAGGGATATTTCATTTTTTCATTTAAAAGATAATTTAATTCACCACCATATGTTTGCTGGAGTCGTTCACTGGTCTTGGCCTCAAGGACGCCTCTGTCCTCATTGCCAGGTGTGGTTCCAAGGAATGCTGAGACCCCCACTTTTTGCTCTGGTCTCCACAGTTTTCACTGTCTAATCTTTTCTGAACAGCATTTATCCTTCTATGGGTTTTTTTTCCCCTCTAGCATCTTTTTCTTTTTTTTAAATCATGGAAATACTCACGCTTGAATTGAAATAGTGAAGTCAGCTTCAAATGCTAACTTAAAATATCAGAAAGGAGCTACCAATTTCATGGTTCACAAAATAATGGTATCAATCTGTACTGTTTAAGAGATATCAGAATCTTTTGACCCAAATGCAAACTCCAGTGGCCTTGAAATAATTTTTCTCATATTTGATAATGGAGGAGTCATATTAAAGTTTTGCTTGGAATTTTCCAGGTCAATGACTATCATCACTGACCTTCACCCTTAAAGGGGCAGAAATTGGTGAGGGGGCTGGAGGGGAGTTTAAGAGAATACCCATTTGAACTTGAGAAGATTCAGAATTACATTTTTCTGGAAAAAGTCAGGTGCCTTCATCTAACTTATAAGTTCATGTAACTCATTTTTGTGCAGAAATAGGATGGCCATTGGTTAATTTAGGTGTGGGATCCATCTTCCCCTCCACATCAGTCAATTATTGTTTGTGTAATGAAATATCTCAAAACTTAAAGGCTTAAACCAACAGTCATTCATTAATTCTCTTGAGTCTGTGGGTTGACTGTGTAGTTTTGCTGACCTGGTCTTGCTCATGCTTCTGTGGTCAGCTGTCTGGTTGGCCAAGGGCTGGCTGGTCTAGGATGGTCTCAGCTAATGGCAGTTCCCTTGTGCATTTGCTCACACTCCTGCAGGAGGCTAGCTTGTGCATGTTCTCAAAGCGACGGCCCAAGTATGAGAAGGAGGGCTCAACTGTGTAAGAGAACAAGAGGAAATCACACACATTTCAAGTCTGCTTTGTCAAGTTAGGTTTTGTCCCGTTAGCCAAAGAAAGTCACATGGCCAAGTCCAGGGCAATGTGGGAGAGTATGCTCAACAGCCATGGATACAGGAAGGCAGGAAAAGTTGGGGCTATCAATGCAATCAGCCTGTCATCCTTACCCAGATAACTAGAGCATGACAGCTCCAGAGGCCAGATATGCTACTGATGTGTGGGCACAGGGGAGGAAAGCCATAGAAGTAAAGTCCAAGGATGCCAAAATAAAGACCTGGAAGTCCAAGTCCAAATCAGTGGGTCAAACAGGAAATGAAACACAAAATTGGGGTGTGCTTCTATAATGAAGGGGTCAAAGAGACAGAAAAGCCTAGAATGGAGTCATGGAGTATACAGCCATGAGACATTTTATCTTGCCTGGGGAAGTGCATTTGGAAGAACTTGGATGCAAAACCTTTGCATATTTAAAAGCATACAGGACATACCCTATGCAAAATGGACATTAAAAGACTCCAACACCTATAGGCGATAGAAGTTCTCAAATTTCTATGCAAAGGAGTTTTTGTTTTGCTTTGAAGAAATAGCTGCTATTATGCCATTTAGAATACATATTCAGTCAAAGCCACAATGTGAAGCATTCTACAGGACATGGGACCAGATTTCTTGAAGAAGTCAATGACCCAGAACAAACAAATATAAGTGGGGAGAGACCATTTCAGATTAAGAGTCAAGACAGATCTTGTTTGGATCTTGATATGTACCAGTTTCTTGATAGTACAGTTTTCAAGATTTTTTTTAGCAAATAGGAATTTGCTATAATAAAATAGAATTTTATTATGGTCAGTGTGTTAGATAGCATTAGACATTATCATTAGCTTTACTATGCATGGCCATGCAATGCAGTTAAGTAGAAAAATGCTCCTTTTTTGAGATTCATACTATAGTATTTAGGGTTAAAATAACCTGATGTCTGAAATTTGTTTAAAAACTTGAGAGAGGAAGAACAGAGGAAACTGGTGTGGAAATTGATAGTGGACATTGATGGTGGCTGCCGAGTCCTGGGATGACTGTGTGAGTTTGAGATATTTTCTACTTCTGCATAATTTTTGGAAGTTTATATACTACAAAGTAAAATTCAGCATAATTTTTTAGCGTAATTTTTAAATATTACATAGAAAAGAGTTTAAAAGGACACGATACTTTCTTTTTTCAACTTTTAAATGTTCTTATTAACATCTTTGTTAGTTTTGTTTCTAATTATAAAAGTAACACATACTTAATATTTTAAAAACAGAACAATACAACAAAGAGCAAAGAGAAGATGAAAGTCACATGAAATCATAGATCGATTATTTGAGGAGAAACAAAAGAGATTACCTGAAGAAATAACCATAAATCTCTCTCTGGTCTTTTGAAATTATTACTATATTTACTTACTTAAAGAAAGAGCTCTAGGGTCAGCTGTGCACCCAATAAATTTTCTTTGACTCCTGAGTGGGTTCTATTCAATGACAAATGGTTGGCATTTGATAAGAACCCCAAATGTTGGGTCATTTAAGTGATGTTGCTTCTCTACTGTAGCAACTGGGAATGTTTCCAACAAGAGGCCCAGAACATTGTAGATGGTCAATAAAAAGGCTTTCTTTTTTTCTACTTCTTCTTGTCACTTCCTTTAACTCTTCTTATTCAATTTCAGCTTTTAAAAAAAAATATTTATTTATTTTTTGAGAGAGAGAGGGAGAGGGAGTACATGAGTGGAAGTAGGAGCAGAGGGAGGACATCCTCAAGGAGACTCCCTGCTGAGCACGAAGCCCATCATAGGGCTCCATCCCATGACCCTGAGATCATGACCTGAGCCCAAACCAACAGTCAGTCACTCAACCAACTGAGCCACCCAAGTGCCCCATCAATTTCAGGTTCTGATTAAAACAATGCTATAATTTAGTAATTTCTTTGCAAGTGGTAATGGGTGGAAGTGCTCCTTTTATTTTGTAGTAAGTAACTACCTATATCTTTAAAATGGGGGAGAATGGAGTAGTTACCAATTTGATCAACAGAAGTTACATATCAGTTTGACTTTGCCTATACAGAAGGCTATGGACACAACTCCAAAGTTAGGTAGAGCAAAGCTGTTAGAATTATACCAATCAGCATTAAACTTTAGAACAATGGCTATATGTGGCTGTAATTTGGAAAGATAATCTCCCACAACAAATGTGGGTGCTACTGTTGGGTGTTGGTCAATCTGAACATGAGGGATGGGTATCATCACTTGTCACCAGTAATGTCCTACAAACCCTGATGACTAAAGGTTGACCTGATGCTAAAATCCAGGGGAGATGGTACCTGAAGGGATGACCTCAGCAGGAAATCTGTCTTAGTCCACATGTAATCGGGTTCGAAAGTCAGCCTTCTATTGATGTTATGGGCTTTCTGTGTTTTGGGGTCTTTTTATGATTTTATTTTTTTGATTGGGGTAGGGCACAAGCAGGGGGAGTGGGAGAGGGAGAAGCAACTTCCCCACTAACCAGGGAAGCCTGATGCAGGGCTCGATCCCAGGATCCTGGGATCATCCATGGGACCTGAGCCAAATTTAGCTGCTTAGCTGACTGAGCCACCCAGGCACCTCAGGGCTTTCTGTTGTAATGTGAGGGAAGTGCCCAGCATCATCTATGACGTTTTCCTGCCCAAACAACTAACCTGAATGTAATCAAGCTTCTATATCTGCATTACCTGCTTTTGCTGCACACCAGATCACCCGAAAACTTGGTGGTTTAGGGGCACCTGGGTGGCTCAGCGGGTTAAAGCCTCTGGCTTCGGCTCAGGTCATGATCCCAGGGTCCTGGGATCAAGCCCCACATTGGGCTCTCTGCTCAGCAGGGAGTCTGCTTCCCCCTCTCTCTCTGCCTGCTTCTCTGCCTACTTGTGATCTCTGCTGTCAAATGAATAAATAAAATTAAAAAAAAAAAACTTGGTGGTTTAAAATAGCCATTCATTATTTCCTATTATTTTTTGGATCAGAGAGATGATTCTTCTAGGCTGAGCCAGCCAGATAGTTGACGATGGCTTCACGCTTGACATTGGCCAGGAGTGTGGAGATGTTGCCACATGTTGTCCCTCAGCCAGCAGGCTGGGCCTCTCAGTCACAGGGCCCCCAAGAGCAGCAAGGACTGGCAAGTCCTGCCATACAAGCACATTTCAAGCCTTTGCTTCTGTCACATTTGCTAAGGTGACATTGGACAAAGCAAGTCACATGGCTGGGCCTGGAGTGAAGGGGAGGAGAAAGAGACTCTACCATGTAATGGAAAAAATATTGTCAGTTCTACAATCTAACCACATCTAACTTCTAGTTTATATAAACACAGTCTGGAGAGGAACAAGTTAAATTATATCATAAGAAAATAATCAGTCAAATCTAAAATGTGAAACATTCTATAGACAACCTTCCAGTGTTTTCAAGAAAGTTAGTGCTATGGCAGGGGGGAAGATGTGACGGGTGGCAGGTCGGGGATAGACTATTTTAGATTTTTTTTTTTAAGATTTTATTTGAGAGAGAGAGAAACCGTGAGTAGGAAGGAAGGGCAGACAGAGAGGGAGAAGCAGGCTCCCCGCTGAGCCACCCAGGTGCCCTGAGACTATTTAGATTTTAAAAGACTAAATGGGCATAAAAATCAAACTCAAGTATGAATCTTACTGGATCATTATCCAGAAAAATAAAAAACAGTCACAAAAAATTCTCTGGATAATTGGGGAAAATTGAATATGGATTAAATATACAGAATATTTTACATTTTCTCAAATGTGATAATGATATTAAGATTACATAAGGTAACATTCCTATTCTCAATAGATGCAAAGTGATGTATTTAGGGGGCATCTGGGTGGGGAAACTACTTGAATGTCCACCTCTTGGTTTCAGGTGGGTTGTGATCACAGGGTTATAAGATAGGGCCCCTTGTCTGACTCCAAGCTCAGCACATGTCTGCTTAGTACTGTCTCTCCCTCTGCCCCTCTAACCACTTTTTTTTTTAAAGGGGATATATTTAGGAATGAGATATACTAATGTCTGTACAGATTTCAAGTAGCTCATCAAATCAATACATCTGCATATTTATATAAAATAGAAAGGAATATTATATATATATAATATATATTATATATATATTCTATTATATTATATATATATTATATATGTTATATATATATTCTATTATATATTATATATAATAGAAAGGAATGGGCTGAATTATGATATTCCTATGTTGAAATCTTCAACATAGGAATCCCAACATTCCTATGTTGAAATCTTCACTACTAGTACCTCAAAACGTGACTGTATTTAAAAATAGAGCCTTTAGGGGCACCTGGATGGCTCAGTGGGTTAAGCGTCTGCCTTCAGCTCAGGTCATGATCCCGGGGTCCTGGGAGCTCAGCAGGAAGTCTGCTTCTCCCTCTGCCTCTCTCCCTGGCTTGTGTTCACTCTCTCGATCACTCCCTCTCTCTCTCTCTCTCAAATAAATACATAAAATTGTTTTTTTAAAAAAATAGAGCCTTTAGGGGTGCCTGGATGGCTCAGTTGGTTGAACTTCCAACTCTTGGTTTCAGCTCAGGTCTTGATCTCAGGGTCATGAGATCAAATCCCCATGAAGGGCTCACACTCAGCATGGAACCTGTTGGAGATTCTTTCCCCATGTCTCTTCTTTCCCTTCTCCACTGCCCTATGCTCTCTCACTCTCTCTCTAAAATAAATAAAATAAAATCTTTAAAATAAATAAATAAAATAAAAATATGGTCTTTGAAGAGGTGATTAAGTTAAAATGAGGCCTTTAAAATAGGCTCTAATCCAATCTGGCCAGTGTCCTTATAAGAAGAGATTAAGATACAGACATATCCAGATAGAAGGCCATATGAAGACACAGGGAAGATGGTCATCTATATAAGCCAAGGAGAATGGCCTCAGAAGAAACCAACCCCGTCCACACCTTGACTGTGAACTTCTATCCTCTGGAATTGTGAAAAAATAAGTCCCTGTTGTCTAAGTCACCCAGTCTGTGGTATCTCATTACGCCAACCCTCACACACTGATATTCACAACAAAATGCTGTTAACTGTTCAATCTGAGTGTGGAATACACAGATCTTCATTGTGTTACATTTTTCAACTTTTCTGCATGTTTGAAAAAAAATTTTTTAAAGACTTTATTTATTTGACAGACAGAGATCATAAGTAGGCAGAGAGGCAGGCAGAGAGGGGGGAGGGGAGCAGGCTCCCTGCTGAACAGAGAGCCCGATGTCAGCTCGATCCCAGGACCCTGAGATCATGACCTGAGCCGAAGGCAGAGGCTTCACCCACTGAGCCACCCAGGCGCCCCATGTTTGAAAATTTATGTATTAAAAAGTTGGAAGGACAAAAGCTTCTAGGACATTGTCTTTAGTCAACTGGCTCTTAAGAAAATATTTTCAATCAATTATAATTGAATTCTGAAATATAGAGGCTTGGCTGCAACTTTGCTTATAGAAGAGATGAGGGGTTGGAAGTCTGACAAATTAAATGAGAAAACCATTTCTCCCCATACCAGCAGTTCCACTGTTTCAAATTTCAGGCCATTATATCTAGAGAGACACTTAGTGACATGACAGATTTGGAAAATTGTTTTGTTCAGGAGAAGAAAAGGACAGTGCAGCAGTTGCTTTGAGTTCCAGCTCCAAGTTCCTCCAGAATAGTAGCAATGGCAGTTGGCACAGCCTGGGACATGGTGACACAGAAAAACAATGTCAAGCCTGGAATGATCCAGTGGGTGCATTAGCTCTGTCAGTTTGCCGGCATTTCAGCCAAATATTTCCTGATAAAGTTTTATTACTTCTTGAGTAAACAATTTGGAGGTCTTGGTCATCGGATTTGACTGAAGAAAAAAGCAGTTCATTTTGTATATGAAGCCTGTATTTTTTCTTTTTGTTCCTGCGCTTTCCAACAATTGTCCAGACACCCATTGTCCTAGCTATTTTGCTTCTCCTTGGGATCAATTAAATGTAAAAGGTGTTACCATTATATATTTATATATATATAATTAGTGTACTATTAGTATACTATTATGTATTTAGTATATTAGTATATTAGTATACTAATTAGTATAATAGTATATTAGTATACTATTGGTATATTATACACTATGCTAGTATAGTATACTACTATACTATACTACTAGGTATATTAGTATACTATTAGTATTAATATATTATCATATATTTAGGTGTTACTATTCTTGATGGGTGTTGGCTTGCTTAACAGAAGGGTTTTCAACTCCGACCACAATTAGAATCACCAGGAACGTTTAAACAAAACAAAATATCAAATGAAGACCATGATGCTAAGACAGAACCCTAAACATTCTGGTTTAGTATGTTCTGAGTCAGGACCTCAGTATCAGGATTTCTTGTAAAAGCGTCCCAGGTGATTACAATGGGCAGCCAGGTAAGAACACTTGTTCTAACCTATAGAGAATTCCTAACCTCAAGTCCAGGCACTTCTTGGGGTGGAGGGGCTCTGAAGAACCTCGGCAGGGTTCTTTAAATCATCTCCAAAATGATCTTTTTCTTTGATTTAAAAATTCATCCTAAAGAAATTACGACTAAGTGTGCTATTAAAGTATTATTTCACTCAAAACAATTTTAAAGTATTTGCCAGCATGGGAGGCTATCATGCATAAAAGGGTAAAAAAGTCTAATGATTGTAGTTGCCAAGCTATGACATCTAAAATATTTTTTCCCGTTGACAGTGTTTCTAGAGAGCCCAGACCTTGATTTGTAAGTAATAATTTCTACTAAAGGGAAGCAGGGCTGCTTAGAGAAAGGAGCCATTTCAGGTCTGGTGCGTGGAAAGTATCCGTAAGGCGAACATCTGTTTGCCCTCGGGCAAGAAAGCTCTCAAAGTCGAATGGGGACGTTTCAAAAGGGCTCCCAAGCCGGAATGAAGGAGCTCACATTGGCTAAATTTAGGACAACTGGAGAAGCAGAAGGAATAATGGCCATACAGTGTTTGTAACAAATAAATAAAATCCCTGGTCCATATGACACTCAAACAAAAAGAAGGGAAAGAACAGGGGGGAAAAAGAAGAAATCCATTTGCCACTACTGGAGGTGATTACTAATCACAAGGCTTTATTCTGGGAGGACAGGAAGAGACAGTAACTCTGACCTTATAGAAGGAATGGAGGCTCATGTCCAGGTGATGAAAGAAAGCTCTTCTTTATAGAGAGGCTACCTAATAAAGAAGAAATGGAGAAATGGTCAGCTATGCCTTTAGTATGACCTGCCATGGGATCACTTTGTGTTGCACTACCACCATCAAAGAAAACCTTTTATAATCCCCCATTTTGACATGCAGAGACCACTGATAACTTTAGAATGAAATCTGCAAAGTAAAACTTCCACTAGAAAAACAATCTCAATATTCTTTATAGAGATGGAACTCTGATGCTTTGCAAACATCTATACCTCCAGCTTTGAGGAATAAATGTATGTACTTTAGGGCTCCTGGGTGGCTCAGTGGGTAGCTGAGCTGCTTTCAGCTCAGGTCATGATCTCAGGGTCCTGGGATCAAGCCCCGCATCGAGCTCTCTACTCAGCGGGGAGCCTGCTTCCCCCTCTCTCTCTGCCTGCCTCTCTGCCTACTTGTGATCTCTCTCTCTGTCAACCAAATAAATAAAATCTTCAAAAAAAAAAAGAAAAAGAAATGTATGTGCTTCATGGCTTTCTACCTAGGCAAACATTAACGGAAACTGCCAACTTTCCTGCATTAAGACTGGTGGCCCATTTTCATGGAAGACTTCTACTTTAGGACCTCAAGTCACCACTTTTTGAGGAGTTAGTTTGAAACAAGAAGGGCATCAGAAAATAACGTAATTTTCTTACAAACAGAAATTTGCTGGATTTCTAGAAGATGGGTCTTCAGCCCCTGAATGACCTTCAGGAAAACAAATATGTTGCAAGTAAAGGAATATTTACTTAAGATAACTGGACATGGATGACTTTACTCATGGCTTATTGGTGGATACTGTTGATCAAATCAATGAAGTCATTCTTTCCATTCAAAGTCTTACATTCTATGAGGAAAGCTGCTAAGCCTCTCATCCCACCAACTGCTCCTCTGGAAAAGAAGACAGGAAGAGGCAATCACATTGACTTTTCAATGCTAGAAAAAACACTTCTTTAGGCTGAAATAGAGTAATTTTTCTTTTTCAATTTTTCTGCAGGCAAAAATCTCTAGGCACCTGGAACCCTGTAGAATCCTTTTGATGGTTTTTTTCTGCTCCAGTGATCTTGAAATTAAATGTGTGTTCATGACCCTTAACTTGCTGACATCAAGCATGCAGGCAATGCCAAAAATGACCTCACAAAGGAATGGATGCTACATGGATTAACCCAAAAGAGTCCTGGAAGAATCTGACTCAAGCCTGCCCTTGTCTCAAAAAGCGTGCGATGTGAGCTCTGATTCTATTACTGCGTTAGTGAGCTATGTTTGTGAACAAGAGTTTTTCATCACTCGCTGAGCAAATCAAAAGACAGAAACCACTGAATGTCAAAGATGGCATTTGTGTTTTATCACGTAGCGCTCCACAGTTTCATCCTCTCATTCAAGCTCAACAGCAACAGCTTTGCTGTTAAATTCACTTTGAGCAGATGAAAGCATATATTTTATTTGCCTGTATGGAAAATTTCACATTTGCATATCTTTGTAACAATTTTGCCCCTTTTTAAAAAAATGGCCATTAATTGCCAGAAAAATGGCAGTGAAGTACAAGCATAAAGAGTGTTTTTATATTCTGCATGAGAGTAAAAAATAAATTTCCTTTGTTGCAAATGGTGTGAAACATGCTTTTTCCTGTGATGCATCCCACTACTTATCTTGGTTTCTCAACATGATACTAAAACCTGAGATAGTAAGGAACTCTGCTAAAAGATGCAGATCCGACTGGATTTCCAGGCATTGGTCAGTAGCCGGGACAGTAGTGCTTCATCAAGCACCCAGCTCTTTCCAGTGGCCTAAAACCTAAGACCATTAAGGGGGTCTCCTCCATCATCTCTTGCACAGTGTACTTCAAGAAATTAACAAAGAAAGAATATGGAAAGCCAAAAGCTGATTTTTTTTTTTTTTTAAATCCAAATGTAGGGACGCCTGGGTGGCTCAGTTGGTTAAGCAGCTGCCTTCAGCTCAGGTCATGATCCCAGCATCCTGGGATTGAGTCCCACATTGGGCTCCTTGCTCAGCAGGGAGCCTGCTTCTCCCTCTGCCTCTGCCTGCCACTCTGTCTGCCTGTGCTCGCTCTCTCTCTAACCAATAAATAAATAAAATCTTAAAAAAAAAATCCAAATGTAACCCCTTGCAAAAGTGACTTAGAAATATTATGTTTGGGGCACCTGGGTAGCTCAGTCAGTTAAGCGTCTGCCTTTGGCTCAGGTCAGATCCTGGGGTCCTGGGATTGAGCCCCACATCAGGCTCCCTGCTCAGTGGGGAGTTTGCTTTTCCTTTTCCTTCTGCCCTCCTCCTGCTTGTGTGCTCTCTCAAATAAATAAATCAAATCTTAAAAAAAAAAAAAAAAAGATTTAGGGATGTCGGGGTGGCTCAGTCAGTTAGGCTTCTGTCTTCAGCTCAGGTTCTGATTCCAAGGCTGTGGGATCAAACCCCATGTCAGGCTCCCTGCTCAGCGGAGAGCCTGCTTCTCCCTCTCCCCACTACTCATGCTCTCCCCTGCCTTCTCTATCTCAAATAAGTAAAATCTTAAAAAAAAAAAAAGATTTAAAGAAAAAAAAGCCAAGAGGCTGATAATGTTCTTTTGGAAGTAATAAGAGAAATTGGTAATGTACAAGGTACAAGATAAATATATGAAAAACCTAGAATAATAATTTTATCTGTAATAGCAATAACCAGTTAGTAGTGGAAATGGAAAAAAAAAATTCCATTGGTATTAGCCAACCAAACCAAACCAACAAAAACCCACAACACAAGAGGGGCACGGGACCTGTATTTGGAAAACTATCAACACATGAACTAATAGGGAAATATTTCCTGATTCTGTGTGGGCATTCTTAATATTAAGAAGGCCAGTCATTTCCCAATGGTTATAATACTTTAATGCAAATGCAATCATGATACCAATGTTTTAAAACCAGGTGAAATGAACATAACATTTATATGGAAGGCTAAGTATCTGAGAATAGCCCATGGTATTAAAGGAAAACATCTGTATGCATGCATGGGCAAGTGCACACACAAACATGCAGAGTATGGGTATCATCTTGTCTTGCTAAACATCAAAATTTATTACAAAGCTACTCTGATAAAATGACATCCTGTCCATTAGCCTAAAACATTTTATGTTTTAATGTCTATGGAGCATACTGAAAGAATTTAAGAACACTTGGTTCCTAGTAAACAAGCCAACATAATTATGTTACTTTACTTATTCCAATAGAGAGCACTACCAAGATATATCACAGTATATATTACTAGATCAATGAAAGAGACAACAGGAACAAATCCAAAGATAGGTAGTAGCTTGATACATAACCAAGTTGGCATTTCAACTCAAAGTAATGTATGACTACTTGAATAAATACCTTTGGCACAATTTACTTTCCACCTGAAATAAAGCTGAAAACAATAAGGTTCCATACTTTTTTTTTTAATTATGTGAGAAAGTACAGTAAGTTGAAAAGCAAATGGTAGATTGGAGCAAAATAACTGGCATTGTATGCGACAGGGCAAGTGTCATTTCCCCTAATATACAAATTCTTCCTACTAATTCATAAGAAAGACAAATAACCCAGCAAAAAGAATGGGCAAAGATATGAACAGGGTAATTGCAGACAAAATGCAATCATCAACAAACACTTGAAAATATACATAACCCTATTAGTAGTACAGAAATGTAAGTTAAGCAAGACAGTGTTTCAAGTTCAGATTATCAATTATTAAGAGCAACAGAGGGACGCCTGGGTGGCTCAGTTGGTTAAGCGGCTGCCTTCCGCTCAGGTCATGATCCCAGCGTTTTGGGATCGAGTCCCACATCGGGCTCCTTGCTCGGCAGGGAGCCTGCTTCTCCCTCTGCCTCTGCCTGCCTCTTTGTCTGCCTGTGTTAGCTCACTCTCTCTCTAACAAATAAATAAATAAAATCTTTAAAAAAAAAAAAAGAGCAACAAAATCTGATGTTATTTAGGGTGGAGTTGAAACTGGCAATTTCATACATAGCTGGTAAGAATGTGAATTGCTACAATCTTCTGTGAAATTAATCTGGAAATAGCTACTGAAAATTGAAATATCCATATGTCTAAAGGGTTTCACTTAGAAGAATGTAACCCCTAGAAATAAAAAGCAATATATAAGAATATATTTTAAGAATCTTTATTATGGCATTATTTGTAATGTAAAAAAGTCCACCTCTAAATGCGCCGAATGTACATTGTAAAGAACAGTTGAATAAATTGCTATACCCATAGCATGTACTATTATTCAGTTAGTAGAAAGGGTGTTAGGTGTACATCATTGCTTTGGAGATATCCATGATATATTACTAAGTGAAAAAAGACATTGTACAATAACGTGTGTAATGTAATGCTATTTGTAGATAACAAAAAATCCCAAACTCTCCTTGTGTGTATGTGTGGGTATATGTATAACCCATGATCACTAAGTGATCATGTTTATATATACATATGTATATAAACATGAGCATAGAGACACAGAAGCTTGCACAGCAATGGTTACATTTACCTTGGGGGGTAGGAGTAGAGGGCAGATTGTTATATTTCTTAAATGTTTCTGTATTGTTTGACTTGTTAAATCATGTCACTTTTGTTATTTAAAAAATCTAATAGGGGCACCTAGGTGACTGTGTTGGTTAACCATCTGACTCTTGATTTCAGCTCAGGTCATGATCTCAAGGTCGTGAGATCAAGCCACGTGACCAGTTCTGTGCTGGGCGTGGAGTCTGCTTAAGAGTCTCTTTTTCTTTCTCCCTCCGCCCATACCCCTCTAAAAAATTCTAATACAGTTTAAACAAAACACCAATAGGGAAAGTGTTCCAAATATTAGCACTGAATCACTTTACCTAGACAGTTCTAGGACAACTGCTTCCCAAAACCAAAATACCCTTAGCGTTAGTGACTGAGTCCCTGGGAATATGATCACAGAGACTCTAGAATTCCCCAACTGTCTTCAAACAAACTAGAAAGACTCAGAGAAGTGACTCTTTAGCATTTTTTTTTTTAGTAAATCCCATTGCATCTTAAGTATAAATATCTAAATTTCTTAAGAATTAAAAAGATTTGTGGTGAGTGACTCTTTTGAAGCAACTAAGCAGATTTGAACAAGTAAAATGTAGATAATAGAAGGATGCTCCCACATTCTAACAAAAACTTACTCTAAACTATTCAAAGACTAAGCATTAAAATTATTTGGAAAGAACTTAAATTTCTACTTACAAATGACAAGTTAACGTACAATGAAAAATTATGTTATGAGGAACAATTATATTTAGGTACACCTCATGAAAATTTAGAAAACACTAGGGATAGTATATAATCTTTAAAAAGTAAAATACAGGGGTGCCTGAGAGGCTCAGTGGGTTAAGCCTCTGCTGTGGGCTCAGGTCATGGTCTCAGGTCATGGGATCGAGCCCCTCGTCGGGCTCTCTGCTCAGTGGGGAGCCTGCTTTCCGCTCTTTCTCTGCCTACTTGTGATCTCTCTCTGTGTGTCAAATAAATAAAATTAAATTAAAATAAAAATAAAAAGCACAATACAAAATTCTGTATGCTTATGATCACAACCAAGGAAAGTGACAGCAACAATAACACAACTTTTGTGTATAAAAAGACCAAAAGGAAATAGACTAACACATCAATAAGTAATAGTCTTTGGGAGTTGTATAATATGGGATTTTCTGTCTCTTCTTCTATTTTCTATATTTTCCAAATATTCAGAAATAATTGTTATTATTATACACCATTTTATTTTATTTTTTTAAGATTTTATTTATTTATTTGGCAGACTGAGATCACAAGTAGGCAGAGCGGGGGGGGGGG
>ML093936.1:7128-30053 GCA_003697995.1 Taxidea taxus jeffersonii
TGCACCAGCTTGCATTCCCACCAACAGTGTAGGAGGGTTCCCCTTTCTTATAGTGGAGTTTTTGACATAGAATCAGTATGTAGCAAACAGGAAAAGCTGGGAGAACAAAACATGGACATAAAGACTTGAGAATATACACACAACAACACCTAGGTGAGAATAAATAAACACCTTGGAAGCTGAGAATACAAGTTTGGAGGATTAAAAGGGGGGCTGGGTCCCTATTCTCAGGTCAGGAGGGATAAACAGTTTGGTCTAGGGATACAGGAATGCCATTTGATATCTTCAGCCTGAGATGTTCATCCAATCAAGCTAGCTTTATGCAGTTGCCACAGGATGAAAAAGGACATAGGAGCCACTGAGACATCACCATTTCCTATGATCTGGCCTTGCTGGTGCACTCAGCATTTCCTTCCCAGCTCTCCCTTCATATAGCTCCTCAGCCCCAGAGTACCAGTTAAGAAGGAAGCAAGGTCATTTTTGACCAGAGTCCAGGCACCCAGTCCACAAAATCTCTCTGAATCAAGCTGTCTTCCTTCTCAGAGCAATAGACTGAATTGAAGGGAACTATTTACAGAACAACAACAATGTAATACCCTCACAGCCCTTCTGGAGCCCACATTTTCTCCATAAATATGTTCTATGTTGGTCACTAGTGGGAAGAGAGGCAGCAGATGGAGGGAGATGTTGTGGATTGGGTGCTTGGACTCCAGTTAGAAAGAATCTTGGGGGTGTGGGAGACACTAGATAAATTTCCTTGACTGCCAGAACTGAGCTGCCTCCCTGTTTCCAGAGAACTCCGTCAACCAAAACTCCTGGTTTTAAGTTTGTCTATGCCTTTCCTATTTTGCGACAGAAAGGAAAATCTCTGGAGGCTTCCGAGAGCTTCAGAGAAACCTCCTCCCCCACTAGTTCCCCTCTACCTCAGGATGCTGCACCATGCTACAAAGGTAAAACATCTTGCCATCCAAACTTGGCCCTCCCAGGAGTCTGCATTACAAAGTACATACCAATTAGTCTTAGCAGGGCAGCCTGTATCTAGTGTAGCCTGATTTAGGAGCTGATTTTGCTCCTAGTGATCTCCTTTTGCTTTAGTGGGTTGAGAGTTTGGAGGAGTTGGGGGGAGAGGAATGAAGGGGAAGCAGGTTGGGGAAGAAAAGCAAACAGAACTCATCAAAACCAACAGACAGGGGCACCTGGGTGGCTCAGTGGGTTAAAGCCTCTGCCTTCGGCTCGGGTCATGATCCCAGGGTCCTGGGATTGAGCCCCACATCGGGCTCTCTGCTCAGCGGGAAGCCTGCTTCCTCCTCTCTCTCTCGGCCTGCCTCTCTGCCTACTTGTGATCTCTGTCAAATAAATAAATAAAATCTTAAAAAAAAAAAAACCAACAGACAAAACTCATCAAAACCAACAAAGAAAAAAGCTCAAGCTCCCAGATCTTTAATCCTCTCAGGCCCTACTCCTCATCATGGTAACAAACAAGCCTCCAGGCCTCCTCAGTCCTCAATCCAGTTGTTAGTGAAAGGTGGAGGCTGACTGCTTTCCCTGGGATGATTTCAATACTGGGCAAATTAAACTGGTCCTAAAGAAATGTGGAAGTTGAAGGAGGGGGAAGCAGCAGAGGGAGGAAAGGGAAAACTGAGGTGAGGGATGGCAGGTTTTCACTAGATAGCATCTCTCCAGAACTGTCTTGGGAAGGTGGGGCGGGCTTCCAATGCCAACTTGAATTAACCTCAAAGGTCCTGGTGAAGACCAGTTCTCCCCCCTTTCTTCCCTATTTCACACAGACAAGCCTCTGCAGTCTGAGGGATCCTTCCATGTGTGGGGATAGCAGTCAACCCTTTACAACCCAAAGTGATTTGCTCCTTCTTTGGCCAAAAGCAGAAGGAAGAGATAGAAAGCAAAAGTCAGTGTGGTATCCACTTTCACCTTCCCTGGGAGGTAGCCGGTCATTGGTGAGGGTATAACACTCCCCAGAAAAATGAGGCATACTTCTTGGGAAAAGTTCCTGGCAATTCAGCTCCTCTGCTACGTCAGTTTTCCCAAAGTTATCATTGTACTGCCTTTGTTTGGTTCAGTCTGTCCACAGAAGGGCACTGATCCCCATGGACAGATAGGCAACTGCCAAGATGAGCAGTCCTTCAAGTCATATCAGAGGCTATGTAACTCTCACTGGTGACTACTTTGCCAACTGTATTTCCTAGGAAACTGAGGCTGGAGCTGGATATGGAGCTAGAGCAGATTTACTGACTCACTTAATAAGTTGGGCCTTGCCCAGAAATCAGACCTGAGGCTAGTCTCCAGGTAGCTCACTCATACTGTTCGTACACAACAACAGTGGAGCTGAGTTCTTTGATCCTTTCCTAAATGCATGTTTTTTTTTAAGAGTTTTATTTATTTATTTGGGGTAGGGGGAAGCAGAGGCAGACTCCTAGCTGAGCAGGAAGGCCAACTCCGTGCTTAATCCGGGGACTCCAAGATCATGACCTGAGCCAAAGTCAGACACTTAACCTATTGAGCCACTCAAGCAGGCACCCCTTCATATGCATGTTTTGACAAGGAAAGGGGAAGCAGTAAGTTCAGGAAGAACAACACAGAGGAGGCCTCAGAAGTTTTACTCAGGTCCGCAGCTGGTGATGTGTTACTTGTTCAATTTGTTCTTTACCGGTTTCCCCTACTGCAAAGAGAACCGGACACTCTTTCCTCTTTAAAAACATTATCTTCCTTCCTCTGTATGTCCTCCTGTGCCTGATACCATCTGCACACACTTCCCATTTCCTTAGTAAGCAGCTGAGTCCCAGAGTTTGGAAAAATAATCATCTCCCCTTTGGCCTCAACATCCAATATCTTAATAACTTGGAGTTATTAATTTCTGAGTCACGGTGGACTCTTACTTTCCCTCACTCACTCATTCACCAAACATTAACAAAAATCACTAGACCAGGGTGGCTCAGTGAGTTGAGCCTCTGCCTTCGGCTCGGGTCATGATCTCAGGGTCCTGGGATCGGCCCGCATCGGGCTCTCTGCTCAGTGGGGAGTCTGCTTCCCCATCTCTCTGCCTCTCTGCCTCCTTGTGATCTCTGTCAAATAGATAAAAATAAAAATTTTTTTTAAAAAATCACTAGACCAGAGTCCATAAGGGCAGGTGCCTCATCTGACTTTGTTCACCACTGTGTCTTTAGTTCCTGCTTGGCACACAGTAGGTATTCAGTGAAGATTTTTTTGAATGATGCCTACTATGTGTATAATCTCAGAGTTTGTTGATCACTTAAAATAATAGCAGCAGCATCTAAAGCTTACTTTTATTGAATGATTACTATGTACCAGGGCCTGTTTTGAGTACTTCCTAAGCACACCTTAATTTAAACCTTATGACAACACTAAGGGGTAGACACTATCATTCAATTCCATTCCACAGATGACAATAATGAGACTCAAGGATGTTAATTAACTGTTCTAAATTCATATGGCTATTAAATGGCAAAGCCCTGTACCAAACCCACATCTCTAGGACTTCAAAGATTGCTTCCCTATGCCTCCAGTGTTAGGGAAGTGCTATTGAGATTAAGGTCACTATTTGGCTTCCCCAAATGCCAGTTAGATTTTCAGAGATACAGTTCCTTGACCAAAAACTTTACTCCCAACACTCGCAAATCAGTTTGTCAGAAGAGGCCCCAGTGAGAATATGGGTTGGTAAGGGTGCCTTTCTACCAATCAATATCCCTTACATAGGTACAAAATTTTACAGTTCGCAAAACACTTGCAACTCTCCTATACTTCTCAAAGCAATCAAAAGAGGGAGTTCTGTTACTATTACTCACTTTAGAAATAAGAACACTAAGGTTCAAGGAGGTGATACAAATTGCCTAAGGTCCCACAACCAATTCGTAGAGTTGGGACTAAAATTCATTCTTTTCTGATCTTTAAAAAGATTTTATTTATTTATTTTAGAAAGAGAGCGAGAGAGAGGAGGGGAGGGGCAGAGGGAGAGAAGAAGAGAGAGAATCTCAAGAAGACTCTACACTGAGCAGAGCCCAAAGAGAGGCTCTTTCTTATAAACCTGAGATCATGACCTGAGCAGAAATCAAGAGTTGGATGCAGCCTTCTGTTCAGACAAGAATGATCAAGGGCCCTAGCACTATATCCCAATTTGTCAACTGGGAGGAAGCTTGGCATCTGTCTTGAGTTGTCAGAAACACATCACCATGCAGGAAAACCTATTGATGTCTCCTACTCAAAGGTGCTATGTAAGAATTAGCCTTCCCTCTCCATGCCTCCACCCCTAAACTAGAGAGGTATATGTGCTCATATTCAGTGCAGGATGGCAAGATCTTCTGTGAGTTTGTTTCCATTTCCTGGCACCTAAATGAGGACCAGAAATGCATGTCACTCCTTGTACCCATCTGTCCTCTTTCCTTTCTGAGCACTCTTAATCATTTTTAAAGTCCAGTAAGTGTAGAAAACAGGCCAACACCCCCTAGAAATTACAACCCTGTTCTCTGACAGTGAGCATTGGTCATAAAGAGATCATTGATGGGGCAAAAGGCAACAGATAGGATTTGCACCAGCCTAAGTAGGCTTAATTTCTTTTTTTTTTTTTTTAAGATTTTATTTATTTATTTGTCAGAGAGAGTGAGCACAAGCAGACAGAGTGGCAGGCAGAGGCAGAGGGAGAAGCAGGCTTCCCGCCGAGCAAGGAGCCCAATGCGGGACTCGATCCCAGGACTCTGGGATCATGACCTGAGGTGAAGGCAGCCGCTTAACAAACTGAGCCACCCAGGCGTCCCAGTAGGCTTAATTTCTAACTGGCAAAGTGGCTTGGGCAACATCTTTAGGATTTCTGTTAGGAACTCCTGTGTAGCTTTCTTCCTCCTCCTCTCTTGTACCTCTGTCACCCCACCCCTATCCCTCCCATAATAAGATGCAGTCCCTTTCTGCCTCTCCCACTGTCAAGGGACTCTTCTCTGAAAGAATAACATTTCCTGGGCTTCCTTCACTGAATTATTCATCTTTGCTTCCTGGGCATGACAAAACTTCTCATTAAAAGCCCTGGGTGGAAGTGACCTGTCTGGCCCCAGCTCCCACAGATAGCTGGAGACAGAGCCAAGCAGAGGAAGAGGTGCAGTGACAGGGGTGGGAGTTTTCTCTAGAGGGCCTGTGACAGGAAGTCTCTGAGACCCAGGGAACAGGAGGGTGATGGGACACATGGAGGCTCTTCACTGTGGGGTGACCACTGTGCTGGTCTGCTGTGTCATCCTTCAGCCTTAGAATCTTGCAGTGCTGAGGAGTCTAAGAAAATCCAGTCATGGGATTGAAGAGAACTCAGCCTCTGTATAGGCTGTTGTACTCTGCTTGGCTGGGTAAAGTAGGGCAAGTTATCCCTGTTGTACCTAGAGGGATGAGGCCATGTGGGGAAGAGAACCAGAGTGGAGGAGAGGAGACCTAATTTCTGGTTCCAGGTCTGGCATTATCTGGCTGTGTGACCCTGGGCACATGGCTTGACTTCTCTGTGTCTGAGTCTTCACTTGTACAAAGGAGGAAGTATATACAGTGTAGTGATTCAGGGAGTGGGCTCTGGAGCCAGACTGCCCCAGTTCACCCCAAGTCAGCCTCTCCAGAGGTACATGACCAGGAAACCCTGTGTAGCCCCACAAAGCCTCAGTCTCCTCATCTGCAAAATAGGGACAACAATAGTGCCTGCCTTCAAAGATTGCTGACATGCATGTACAGCAGACAGCACTCATCCTTAAGAAACACTCAATAAATGGTAGCTATGTGTTTCTCAGCAGAGATCCTCATTCTCCAGAGTCTGATCTGTTGAATAGTGACCTTTCAGGTCTTTCATTTGTCCTTGTGTTTAAGTCACTGGGACTGGCTTTTCATTCTCGTGACAAGAAGATGTGGTTTGCAGATTACCTGAGGCACCCCTTCAGAAAATATGCAGATTGACACAAAGAGCATCTAGGCCTGGCCCCAGAGAGGTTGGCCACTCAGCAGTGTCCTCTGGGCTGGGGCTGTCACCAGTGCCTCCCCATCCATACCTTCATTTATTCATTCATGCATTCAACTCCAAAATATGTAGCTGTCACTTATCCTGTGCCTGGCCCTGCCTTAGGTGTTGTGGGCACTCAGCAATGAGGAAAAATAAGCAGGGGCCTGGACTTCATGGGGCTTACAGTCTAGTGAGGCAGGGAGGGCTTATGAAGAACCACACACATGGATGTGAGATTACAACTTGTAACCAACAGAAGAAAATATAGAGCAGGATGTTGTACATGCCTATACGATCCAGTAGTAGGCCAGGAAAGGACTCCAAGAAAGGTGGTGTGTAGGCCTGACCCTGAGAGAGAGAAGGCACCGGCAGGCAAAGAGAGCCAGGGAGATGGGTGCAGGAGGGCGGAGGTGTGCCCCTGCCCCAGGGCCAGGCCCAGGCCATTTCCAAACCCTTTGCCTTGGAGGAGTCAGGCTCTCTGAGGTCTAGATGCTTGTTGGCTTTCAGTTGTCAAACAGACTCTCTGACTGCTGCCATTGAATCTTCTCAACACCAACTCTCAGACCACGTGCATCAGAGCTGGCTAGAAAATTCAGTAAAATGTAGATGCCTGGGCCACACCACCCCACCAGAGAACTGGATTTAGTGGGTGGGTTGGAGCCCGAGAATTTGCATTTTTTAAGAAAGATTTTATTTCTTTGACATAGACAGAGAGATCACAAGTAGGCAGAGAGGCAGGCAGAGAGAGAGAGAGAGAGAGAGAGAGAGAGGAGGAAGCAGGCTCCCTGCGGAGCAGAAAGCCCAAAGCAGGGCTTGATCCCAGGACCCTGAGATCATGACCTGAGCCAAAGGCAGAGGCTTCACCGACTGAGCCACCCGGGCGCCCCTGAGAATTTGCATTTTTAACAAGGTTTCCAGGTCGTTTTAATGTTTCTGGAACTTGAAAAATCTCTTTACATTCTATTGAAGTTTAAGAATATAGGTGAAGTTCAGTGGGGTGAGGTCCTGAGCTGATGACCAAGAAAGAATTCTTGAGACATCTTTGTGCAAAATGGTGGTTTATTAAAGCACAGGGACAAGACCTGTGGGCAGGAGGAGCTGCTGCCCCGGGGTTGTGAGGGGTGGCAGGTTATGTACCATGGGGGTGGGGGAAGGAAAAGGGAGGTTTCAATAGAACTTTCATATGATAAAGAGGATCTACAAGATACCAGAGGCCCTGAGGCCTTGTCATTATCAAGGTCATTTTTCCCTCTAGCAAGGGTATTAACATTAAGATAGTTGGGGAGATTCCTAAAGAATGTCACATATGTCCCACCCAGGAGAGGGGGTAGAGGAAGTTTGGAGGGTGTCAGCTTTTGCTTTGTCCTCTGCCAGCCTTCTGTTCCCTCATCACTATAGCATGGGGAGGATGGTTTGGTGGCAAAAAACAAGCTATTAAGTTATTGCCCATATTATGAGGCTGGGTTAAATAGTAACTATCTCTCAGGAGCCTTCTGTGGTCCCTGCATGTGATTGTTTAATGTCAGGCTCTGAGAAATATGGGTTCCCTTCATCTTGGACTTTCTGAATGGTTCTTTTCTTAGGGTTACCAACTGTTCCAGTTTGTCTGAGATTCTCCTCATTGGGTAAGTGAAACTTCCATGTCCCAGGAAACCCTTCAGTGTTGGCAAACCAGGATGATTGGTCACTTCAGTTTCTTAGAGAAATGTACACCAAGATTTACCTTGAACATGGAGGAGTCACTACAAGTGCCCCTATATCCTTCTGGCCAAAGTGCTCCTTACCTGCTAAACTATGCCTTCTCATCTATTTAGAAAATGCTACATGGAGTGCTTCTCCCTGCAGCTTGCCAGCACGTGCCCGCTCTACTTTTTCTTTCTGGACAGGTATCATATCAAGAAGGAACCATGACAACAAGCCAGCAGGTCCCACAGCATGAGCAAGGTGCTAGAAATGGAAACACCAAGGCTTCCCTGAGGGCTAAGCCCTGGACCTAGAAACCAGAGCCGAAAGGAAGTATCAGCTGCCAGATTCACAGGGTAATAGAAAAGAAGACATATAGCATCACCATGGCAACCAGCCTCCAAAGGCCCTCAGCACCTGCTCCTTTCTACACAGGATTTCCCCAAACAGGGATATTTCTTACTTTCTTGTTTTTCTTTTCAATAAAGATGTTAATTTTATTTCCCCTCATTTGTGCTTAATGTTCCAGTAGCAATTTAGCCTCTCCTCACTCTCCATTCCCTCCTTCTCTCTACCAAACCTTTTCTTCCCCTGTCTCCCCATCTCTCCTTTCCCTTCTGTCTATCTCCTTTGTTGATTCTGCCTGTCCCCAGAACTTCCTGTCCCCTTCCTCTTGAATAATTTTTCTAACTATCTATTCTCCAGAGCTAATCCCTCATCAGGATGTTTCATCAGCAGGAGTTCTAACAACCTAACAAGTTTGGTCTTTGCTCTCTGGGTGAGCATTATATGGTACTCCCTCCAAAGCCCACATTTTCTGCTCTGGTATCCCCAAGCTGGTGGTGAGGCACAGAGCAGTAAAACCACTTTAGCCCAAAAAACAGATGAAGGGGAAAAAGGGATCCAGGGTTGAGAACAATCAAAGTTTATCACATGCTAACTGTACCAGGTTCTATTATCACACTTAATCTTTCATGACAACCCTGATGGCACAGGTCTTACTTATTATCTCACTTAGCAGATGGAGAAGCTGAGGCTTAGACATGTTAAGTCTCTTATAAGAGGTTACACAACTAGTAAATGGCAGAGCAAGGATTTAAACCCAGGTAGCCTAGGAAGACAGCCTGCTCCTTTCATGACTATTTTCAGAAAAGGTTTAGAGAGGGAAGTTCCCATCCTGACTCATTGAATGGGAATGAGGTCCAGGCAAACCCTTTAACCAGCATTTTTAGAAGGGGTCTGGTCAAAAAAAATGTCCTAGACAACAAACACATATCTTTCTGCTTAAGTGCATGGAAGCATTGGATCAGAAAAAGGAGCAAGGAGGTTGAGAAGCCATCACTGTGAACCTTTTCTCTCTTCAGACATTCAGTTTGTGTATTTACTTTCTTTATTCAACCAACACATGTTCAGCAAGTATTTCCCATGAGTCAGGCTCTGCTCTTCCTATCCATAGGCACCTTGTTGTTGTGGAAAGACTCTTGGGTACTAGAAGCCCTTTTTATGAGGCCTAGCTGTCCTCCTGCCATGTCTGAGCTTGTTTCTAGGGATAAAAATACTTGTAAACTGATGAAAATCATAGCTCTGGAAGTACCTGTCATGGTGCCTGACATAAGAGGGGCCATCTTTGTAGAGGCAGAATCACTGCTACATGGGAAAGTTCCACCTGAAACAAAGGGGTTGGTGCTGAATGCTTCCAGAGATGTAATTTATCTGGGAGTTCTGGGCCCTATAACAACTCTCTCAGGAGTGGGCTTTCTCAAAGCAAGAGAGGGAGTGGGCTCTCATGGCTTGTACCTACTCGCCTTCTGTAGCATGTACCTTACTCTTGCTAAATTGCTTACTTCTTGTTGTTGAAGAGGCCCAGCCAACTGTAGAACACATTTGGTCCTGACACCAATCTTCCATGCTGATGAGGTCTCTAGATAACGAAAGACAGTGCTGATACAACAAAATTTTTTATCATCATTATTATAATGGTATAATGTGCTCAGTGTTGCAAGGGAAGTTGGTCTCATAGAACAGGGTTTAAAGAAATTGAGTAAAGGACACCTGGGTGGCTCAGTTGTTTAAGCATCTGCTTCAGCTCAGGTCATGATCCCAGGGTCCTGAGATTGAGTCCTGCATTGGGCTCCCTGCTCAATAGGGAGTAGGGAGTCTGCTTCTCCCTCTGCCCCATCCCCCTGCTCATGCTCTCGCGCGCTCTCTCTCTCTCTCTCTCTCTCTCTCTCACACACACACACACACACACACACACACACACACAAATAAATAAATAAAATCTTTTAAAAAGGAAATACATATTTTAAAAAAGAATTTGAAAAAAATAAAAAAAGAAATTGGAATAAAAAGGAGGTGGATATAGCAAGATATTCTAAGGAAATACATTCATTTCTGTTTCTCTTTCTTGTTCTCTCTTCTTTTCTCCTCTTCTCTCATTTTTTCCCTCAGCTCTTTTTTTAGGGGGTGGGAAGGAGAATGAGTTACTGAGTAAACAGTGCAGGAAGCAATTTGTGTGTGCACAATTTAGCTGACTTGTGGGTTAATATAAAAGGACTCCCTTGGCCTTACTGCTGAACCTTTACTGCAGAGTAACAACTCAGGAAGTCCAGATCACCCTGGCCTGTGCTTTGCTGGGAAGAATTCATGGCTACCAGGTGTAGCGCAAAATGTAGGTGTGCACACGCATGCCACATGGAAAGAGACATAGGAAAAATGTCACAGAGCACAATATGGAGGACTGGTTTGAGCTTTTGGTAGAAGGAAGTAATTTTATGGGGAGGAGCTGGCTCGGGAACTAAAGGTTCTGAGATCTACTCTCAGCTCTGCACCAAATAACTAGAGCTCCATGAGCCTATAATCTCACTCTTTTTGTCCTTTCTTTGGTTTTCAAAAAGAGGGGACTAGATTTGATCTCTAACATCCTAGCCATTTTTTTCTTTTAAGAGAGAGAGAGAGAGAGAGAGAGCGCGCATGGGTGTGGGGGTGAGGTGGAGGGGCAAAGGGAGAAGGAGGGACAGAATCCCAATCAGTCTCCATGCTCAGTGCTGAGCCCCAGGTAGGGCTTGATCTCACGACCCCAAGATCGACCAAAACCAAAATTAAGGCTCAGATGCCACCCAGATGGCCCTATCCTAGCTACTTCTAACATTCGATGACTTGATGGTTGTGCATGAAATTTTCAGAAAAATTCTAGCCCTTCTTCATCTGCCCCATGCAAGTCTCTTTTGTTGAATTTTAGTCTCCCTTCCCCATTCCTCACATGAATATGTTTCAAGCACCAAATGGAAGCCACAAGGGACTTCTAAATCACCTGAGAAGGCAGTCAAGGTTTCTATCATCTCTACTAATGGCAGGTTGGGCCAAGTTTCTGCACAAAAACATTAGAAGGAACTTGGATGTCAACTTCATTTTCCTTCTACGCAATTCAGGCACAGAGCAGGGTTGAAGAGGAGAGGTGGTAGGGGGCAAGAGTCCGTGGAACAGAACAGAGAAGAATCAAGCCATTTGGGGAAAAAATAGCTGCTGTATTAATTTCATCCATGATTCTTCCGGTGGCTGAAAAGATTCCCTTACCACTTGGAGACCACGTCATCAATTACTACAGCAATGTTTGATTTGGGAGGAAGTATTGATTGTGAATTCATTGTCCACTGTCCCTTAGTGTATTAAGGATCCAATCTGTTCTCACTTGACTAGAGCAGCCAGTTGGGGGATAGACCTGTCTGGCTTTGTCTCACGGCTTAGTGGCAAATTTGTTTGACCCTTGAGAAAAGGAGCTTATTCCATGGCCAATCTCTGTGAAAGGCAGACTGGAAAAAGTGCAGTATTTTCCTACAAAAGGATCCAGAGTATCCTTTGATTCCTAGGAAAGACACTTGCCCTTTTTCCACTCTCTATTCACTTCCAGAGACCAGGGGGAACTGCATAGCAGATTGAGTCCTATGATAAAGTAATCACTATATTTCTTATTCTCCCCTTCTTCAGATGAAGAGACCTACCCTGATCCTCACTGGGTATTAGTAGACTTCAGTTCATCTCTGGAAGAAGACACTACGAACGTGCAGGTAAGTAGAGGTTTGAGTAGGTGCGGAGCACAGGAGAAGCCAGAGACTGAATACAGAATTAGACGTGAGTTAGGCATCCAAACATTTCCTGGCTACCGACTACAAAAAGAATCGCACTCTTATCGCTGCTTCAGTCTGTCTTATTGGTTGGCTTGATTTTTACCAACTTGTAAACATAATATAGTTATGTTGGGAAAGTAGAGGCAGAATGAGAGTATGGGTGCAGGATGTCAGGGAGAGAAGACAAAGATGTGGGTCTTCATTTTCCCATCTGTAAAATGGATCTAGGAAAGAACAATAATAGCAGATCAGATTGAAACTAACAGTTAAAGACACTGCAATGTACCTATTATAGTTATGAATGTCACCAACTTGGAACAAAGCATCTTCTCTACCTCTGACAAGTTGGAAGCACTTGAATGCTAGAAACTTCTCTCCCACAACCATGAGAAATTTTTTTCCAGTCTCCATGGGAACAAAATAACCCTCTCATAGTAAGGAGATGAAGAGGACCCTTTGATGTCATTAAAATTTACGGTAGTCTCTGTTATATCCTAGGGTTTAGTCAACACAATTAACTTGAGCTAAGATTCCCCACGCACAGGCTTTTATTTTATTTTATTTTATTTTTAGCAGCACTGTTAACAGCTTCTCCAGAATATGGTCTCTTGTCTGAGGCATATCTCTTTAGTTTAGTTTTCTCTAGGAATCTTCTGACTTCTGCAGGTTACTCCTTGATCTTGGATGGAATCTCAGCAAACTTTTTGCCAGGATCTGAGACATTAAAAAAAGAGCCTCTTCCAATTCTCTCCCTCTAGTAGCTCAGGATAAGCTGAGTTCCCCTGCCCATGCTTCCGGTTTTCTCCTGGATGCTTCTCTAAAGCACAAAAATGTTCATCCTTATTCAGTGAACCTTCTAAATGGTCCTCTTCTACTTCATTCTACCATTTCATAGACCTGGTTCTGAACATGGAAAATAATTTGTTCTCTCAAGTGCTTTTGCTTAAGGTGATGCAACTGAGCTGACTTCCCTGGCTCTGAGCCACTGTTTGCCTGAAAATGTCAAGACCTCAGCATCGTATTTGTCTTTCCTGAAACTGGACTGTAATTGAGGCTTGTTGTACTGGGTTTGCAGTTGTGAAACAGCACCTGCCTTTGACTCAGCAGTGGGCATACCGCTGTGGAAAGTGAGGGGATTATAGAACATGTGGGATGTAATGCACGGTAGAAAGGCAATGTGAAGGTTACAGAAAGAAACTGACAACAGGCAGGAAAGAGAAGTCAGAGTTCTCAAAACACTGTTCTCTCGGTGTTGGACGATGATGTTGCTGACAGTGCAGGAGTGGGTGGCAGCAAACACTGGTATATGTGACCTGCTGAGGTTTAGAGTAGAATTTTGTCTGATTAGCATCTCTGGTGACTCTTTGGGAGTGACTGTCATTGATTAGAATCTGTCACTTTGGGCCATATAATTAACCCACTCTGTACAAAGACACATAGTTCAATTTGGCACCTTACCTAGGGATTCCAATTATTCTCCATAAGTGACTATGGCTAACGGGGCTTCATTAGTACAGTATATGTAGAAGCCAAGGCCACAAACCAAAGAACAACATCCACCTGCACTCAGGATGAAAAGGACTACTTATTACACCCCAACTTCATCACAGTCACACTCTTGGATATTAATTGCTGGTTGCAAGGGCACCGTCTTCAGATTATCAAGAAGAGCTCTTGTAAATGTGTGCTCGTCTGCACGCACAGATGTGCATACATTCAGGTAGAAGTGCAAGATTAAGCTAGTGTGCTTTTCTAATGTTAAATTTCTAAGTCTTGCCATATAAAATTTGCTGCTTTAACTGTAACTATATGATTGGTAACATTAAGGCAAATTCAGCTTTTTGCCTAATTCTGTGTAGTCACCAACTAAGCCTTTCCTTACTTCAGTGTCCAATGTCCTATTGCAGTAGACATTAAAATTATTCATGGTAAAATCAAAAAGGAAAGACAAAGAAAAGACAGGAAGACGGACACAAAAGCAGGCTGAAAGAAAGAAAGGAAAGACAAAGACATAAGACAGGTAGGGAGGAGAGAGAGAATCCTAAATAATTGGAGGTTACTTAGAGAAGCACCACAGCAAGAGTCATAAGTGTGCTGTCCCCTAACTCTTCTAGCAAGGTGTGTGCTTATTAGTAGCCACAGACAAATAAATATGCCCTACCAGAGATACTCATGGGACTTGGACGTGTGTATTCTGTTTTGGGTTGGATTATTGGAGGATAACTTCTTGGTGGGGGTGGGGAGTGGGGGGTGTCTGGCAAGTGATGACCTGTCTGATGTTACTAGCAGAGTGATTCTGGGATGGATGGAAATGAAGGTCATTCCTGTAGTCTCTCTTTTTTCCAGGACATGGAGTAAATGCCCAACTCAAATGCTGTGAGAGATACTCGGGCCCTGAGGCACTGCTGATGACCCACGCAGAACCTTCTTTGGGAAGGAATTATATTACAATCTCACTGGAATGTAAGCTGCATAAGGGCATGGACTTCATCTGCTTTGTTCACTGCTATATGTCCAGCACCTAGAACATCTGGCATATGATTTGCACTCAATAAATATTTGTTGAGCACATGTGTGAATTGGTGGGAAAGTGATCCATTCCAAACAGTAAATATTTATTCATCTTTCCAAGTTCTGTTCCTTTTAGGTTATGTAAGGGCTTCACACCTTACAGGGCACGGATGATCTCAATTTCCAAATGAGTGAAATAAGATATTCATGAGCTTGATCACAAGCAAAAAACAATTTACTTTCAAGGCTAGAGGCACGACATGGTCTTATTGTCTCTAAAAAAGAATGTTTCAGAGTTATGAGAGCCAAGAGAGAAGGAGAGTCAATGCAAACTCTGTGGGAAATCTTAATGAAAATCTCCTGCACGCCAAGTGAATTGCTCTCAAGTGGCTGATTGGATGAGGAATGATTCTGAGGGTCCAGCAGGGGATAAATGATGCATACCTGGGTGCTATCCAATGCACCTTCCTTGGCTGGAGCCCCACATCTCTGTTGTCCCCTGAAGACAAAACAGAAAGCCTAACTACAGAGGTGGTACCATTCCTCACTGGTGCTATCCTGGTGTTGATACCTAGTTTGTCTTTGAGGACTGGGAGGAGCTCAGTAAATATCTCTACAGGCTCCCTCCAAGTTTAGATACCTTAGGCTCTGTCTGTAAAACCCATGCCTGAGATATTCCATAAAAAGAAGAAAGTCTTATCTTTGAAACATCAGACTTAAAACCATCACTCTCCAAAAGCCTTAGGAGAGCACAGAACATGTCTAACACAACTGCCATTTTGTTCTTCCTTCTTCCAGCTGAGTTGAGGACTGTGAAGCTCCCAGTGCCACTAATACCCACACATGTTATGCATGTCTCCTTGAGTTGGAGGGCAAAGGGGCTTCCCACCTCTGCCCGCAGTGCTCCCTTAGCACCAGAAATTGAGCCTCCACTTTCCAGTAAACTGTCACATACTTGGAGGTTGAAAATGACCCTGAAAAGAAAAACTCACACACAGCAAAAAGATGCAGCCTTGCTCCTTGGAGATCCAACTGAAACACCCTGGGCCTTGTCAGCAGATTTTTTAAAAGGCATTTGTCTTTTATTTCACCCCCCTCACCACCACCACCACCACCACTACCAAAAAAACTTCTTATCTCAATGCTTCTGAGAAGTACCTAATGCTCTGTGTCTTTCATCAGACTGGGGACAGATCTTGCCTTTTGAAGTACCCCTCAAACCAGTTTCTACTTCAATAAGTGGGATAGGCAATATAAGGGAGTTGGGTGCAGGAAGGTATGCCAAATGATTTTCCAACCTTGTCTCCAAAAGTAAGCCCTAGAAATCACTAAATTAACCAAATAATACCCAACCCGACAGATATGCTCCCCTCAGACTGAGGTTTCAGGAAGCCTGCTTGTCAGGAGGGCACAACGGCAATTTTCCTTGCATAGGGCTGAAATGTGACAGACTCTTTCCTGGAATGAAACATTTATGAAAACGTGCTTAATCCATTTTAGCAGCTCAGTAGTTTTTTCATGATGGAATAATATTTTTCATCCTGAAAAACATTTTACCTACCATAGCTTCTACACAACCTCAACATCACAATACAGCCAGTTCTCTGGGCTGATGTGGCAGTCAGTTGCAAAACAGGAAAAGGGTATGAACATTTTGGAACATGGAGAATCATATCCATCATAGTTTGATGATAAGAAGAGAAAAGGGTTATGGGGCAAGGTTGAACACAACTTTGTACCCTTCCCAGGTCAGAAAATGCTAAAGTCACCTTCAGAGAGTGTGGCTTCCCATTAGCACAGGAACTCTTGAATGGGCATCTCCTCTGCCTCTTGTCAATTCCTAGGAGAAATTACCCAGCTCTTTGCTGCCTCTCCTTCCTTTCTCCTCCCAAAAAGTTTGTTTTCAGAACCCTAGAAAAGCCATACCCCTTCATCATGCCAGCCACACATTTGGTCATCCCTGCAGCCTCTCCTAAGAAAGGATCTTTCTGGCAGCAAGCTGACCCTGTTATGCTCTCACCACTCAGGGATCCCACAGGGCACACAAGAAGCAAAACTGAGACAATGCACCAGTCCCCAGGGGCCTATGATTTCCATTAGCCAAGAATTTCAGATGACTGAGTATGAGGCCACTGGCCTAAGGGGCAAGGGAATAAAAGCAGCTTCCTCCTTTCTCCTTATTACCATTACCTCACGCTGGCCCTCTCTCTGAGTGTCAAACTCATCATTCTAGCTTGACAAAGATGCAGAGGCACTGGGCTCGGGAAAGCATCTCTGAGTGCCCAGGTGCATCTTTTAAGAAACATACACTAGTTACCTATAATGTGCCATGCTCTACGCTGGGACCCAGGAAGTTGGTGGATAATATGTATCTGCCCTCAGGGAGCTCATGATATGGCAGGGGAGAGAAGTAAGTAAGCAGGTAGCTAGATGTGATGGGTGCTGTGAAGGGGGAAGACCAGGGTCCTGTGGGAACACACTGGAGGGTCTCCTAACCCAGACTTGAGTAGGGGTGAGGGTACTTCAAGAAGTCTTTCTTGAGAAAGTGAAAATAAAGCTTAGTTTACAGGAATGGGTAAGAGTGGCAGGAAAAGTGTTTCGGTAGAGAGAACATGTGAAACTACCCAGAAACTGGAGAGAAATGTGACTCTAGACACATCAGTGGGACAAGCAGAGTGACCAGATCATGCAGCACCTTGAACTTCAGCCTGAGAGCAAGAGGGAACCACTGAGGCAGGGGAAATGACATGATGAGGTTTGGTACAAGGTGTGAATTATGCAGAGGAGACAAGTGCCTCCCCACACCCCGACCTGCCTTTAGTTTCCTAATCAGGAGCTTCGCCAGGAAAGGTTCTATAAGGCTTACTTCTGGCCTTCAGCCTGTGAGTGGGCATTGTGATGCTTACCAGAAACATGGATGGAGGGTAAACAGGCAAAGGGGCTGCTAAAAATGCTAAAAATTTTCCTAAAAATTTTTAGGAAAATTAGTACTTTGGGGGTTTTGTACTTACTGGCCATATAAACGTTAGTTGAGGCTTGTAATGTCTTTAGTCCCAGTTCCAAAAGCCCAACACCCCCCCATCAACCTTTCACTGTGTATTGTTTAAAATGATCTTTCTCTGTCATTTGTGATGTAAAAATCCCTCCTCTTAAATAATGCAGCCCAAAGGAGAGGCAATGCAAGTTGTTACCTGGTCACCATTACTCCCTCCAACAACCCAATGGGATAGATGATCTTGGAAACCCCCCACAAACCCCTTCTGGTGATGCTGAGGGGGTGGGGCTGCCATCAGCTCTAGAATTGACCCCATAAAGAGGCACTTTCCCTTCCCCTGTACACACTGAGAACTTAGCAGAGCTGATGTGAGGGTTTCTGTCGAAGAAGAAATGAAACCCCTTGGCTTCTCAGTGTTGAAATTTAGAAGAGAGTGAGAGAATAGAGATAACAGGGAGGTTGAGAGAGAAACCAGGGATGGAGAGAAAGTGAGGGCCAAAGAAGAGGGGGAGACAGACTCTGAAGGCGAGACCCAGAGAAGAAACAAGGAGGGAGGTAGACATGGAGAGAGGAGAGATGGATAAAAGCATCAGGGAGAGGGGGGAAGAGAGTGGAGGAAAAGAGAAAGGAAGAGGCACTGGGGGAAGTCCCAGAGCAGCTGAGCTGCTGCCTGGGCAAGTCTGGGGAAGGGTCTACCAAGAGACATGTGGCTGCTAAAGCACCCGGATACTGTTAGCAAATGGGCAGAGGCCAGGGAGGAGAGGGAGAGAGACTCACCCTCCAGGCCTCTCTCAACCATCCAGGGATAGATGACCAAGTCATTGCTCTTGGCCCCCTCAACTCCTCTGAAGCTTACAAAGCTTGCTGTGTGCCAGGCCTGGTGTGACCCTGCCAGGGACACCTATCCCCTTCCCATAGCCAAGCTGGGCTGGGGGGAAGGGTATCAGGGAAAGGAGGTCTCCAAGAGCTATGGAGGGCTGTCCAAGCTGACCAGAGACAACCTGAGGGAGGAAAGCAGGCAGGGAAAAGGATGGGCAACTACAAGGATGAAGGAGATGGAGCAGGTAGAAAGACAAATGGACAGATTGACAGACAGGCAGACCCCCATATGAAGAAGATTCTAAAGTTCCTCTGTATCATCCATGCTCTATGCCTCCATCCAGAGGGTTGAGGAAAAGCCGCCCCTGCCCTCCGCCTCCTTCTGGCCTCCTCTCAAACCTAAAACTGTCAGATTGAGAAAACCTAGTGGCTCCGCCTAAATCCTCTCAGGTCTTTTTCACCCTTATAAAAATCATTAGGACATTAGAGCTCAGTCCCAGCTTAGCTCTAGGCTAAAAGGGATGCTGCTGGGGAGCTAGGAGCAGACACAGCCTGCAAGCGCTCCTCCAGCTGGAGAGTTAGAAGCTGGACAGCACACCTCCAGCCCTCTCCCAGCAGCAAAGGCAGCCCAAGCTCCTCCCCACACACCGACCCGCTCTGAATCCCACTCCAGCTGCCGGCGACTGTGCCTTTAAATTGCTGCTTTCGGAGGGTGAATCCAGGGGGAGGCTAGAGGGAGGGAAACATCTTCCTCCCATTCTCCCTCCTCCCTCCCCTCCAAGACTCTCCAGGGTTTGGAGAGTGCTGTCCAAAGAGAATCTCCTTCAGCTCCCTGGCAGACAGGCTAAGGGCCTCCGGAACCCAGGCGAGCCAGAGCAGGAGCCGGTAGGGTTATCTGTGTCAGGATCATTTCCAGGGGAATAGTTCTGGCCCCTGACTGGTAACGGCAGGGCAGAGAGAAGAGAGCAGAAGAGGAGAGAGAGCGCACAACTCCTAGCCCGGCCCAACGGGCTCCTTGTGAGCAGACCAAGGTGGAGGAAGGCTCTGTCTGTACTTTCTGCAGCATTCCTCTTGCTGGGATATCCCTCTCACCTTGGCAGCCAGGCTGACAAAGGGCTCCAGGGTCCCTGCAGAATGACAACTCTTGTTCCTGCAACCCTCTCCTTCCTTCTCCTCTGGACCCTGCCAGGGCAGGTCCTCCTCAGGTGAGCTGAGTCGGGGTGAGAAGGAGGTGCATGCAAACACTGGCCTGGGGCAGCAGGGGCATCTGGCACAGTTTGCTCTAAGTTTACAAGAAGCCCACAATCTAGAGGGCTCCAGAGAAGGACACACCCTCCCCTAACCAGAACCCAGGAGCCTTTCACCAGGAATGCCAAAGCCGCAGAGCTGGTGGGAAGCCTTCTGCATGGATGAGAGCTTCCTGGGCCTGGGTAGGGGCAAGGTAGCTGAGCCCCAGAACAGAGGCCATCTGTCTTGACTTCCTTGCCTATCTTCCTACCATCATGGCCACACACTGCTCAGATTCCTAAAAATGACACCAACATCTGTCAGCTGTCCACCAAAGAGGCTTCAGGTAGCAAGGGTTTACCTTAAACCATATCAGGAGGAAGCTGGGCCGAGCAAATCTTGGCCCTCTGTGTCACCCAGCCAGTGCACACATGGCTGCTTCCTGTCCCAAAGGGGCACTCAATGCAGTCATTTCCTGGATTTTTAAGGGTAAGACATGCTTTGGACTCCCTGTAAATGTTCCCCTCCCTGTCCCCACTTTGTCATGAGACTAAGAGCCAGTCAAGATGGACCAGGTGAGTTGAGTAGGAAAGATGACTGTGGCTTAGACTGACCTGGTCCTAAGAAGAGTGGAGGGGCCGAGTACCACTGCAACAGACCTCTTTCTTCTCTTACTTCAAGGAGCACACTGAGACAGCTTGATTCTGAGGTGCCTTCTGCCTCACTGCTTGCAGACACATTGGCTGGGAGGAAGGCAGGGATCCAGTATGTGTGGGGTGGCAAGCTTCCTAAGAGCGAAAAGTAGCTCAAAGTAGAATGGCAGCTCAGCTGGAGTTGGTAGGAGGATGCAGGCAGAAGGGGGAATGCAGTGGGGGCTCATTGGCCCTCCTGGAGGGGAGACTGCCTCAAGGCCCAAGCTTTGGTGGCAGCATTCCAACTTGAGCAAATACAGCAAGGCAGGACCTTAGGAAGTCTTGAGTCCGAATCCTTCATTGTGCATATGGAAACTGATTCTTAGAGATGCAGAGTGACCTGTCCAAGGTCACTCAGGCACCCAGTAGCAGAATCAGTGCTCTCCCCTACCCGACCCCGAGGCCTTGCCTGAGCCAGATTTTTCAGCTCCAGAGCCTCCTATGTCCTGCCAGTACTGGGGATTTTCCAGGAATGAAAGGGAGGAAAAAGTAGCTGCACACGGACTCTGCTTTCAGGTCCATAGACAAGGCAGCCCCAGAAAAGAATTCTGTGACAGGAGTTGGGGCCCAAGATAGCTGAGCCCACAGCCTGTCACAGGGTCCTGGGGCTGGGGCTACCGGGAGAGGTGACCTTAGCGTGGGGCTGAAGACGGTGGCAAGGGTCTGGCTACTCTATGTACAGGGCCATGTGGCCTCCCAGAAGGCAGATGGCAGGCAGCCAGGAGCAGCACCTGGCCAGCAAGGACACCCTGCGATGAAGCCACAGACTTCTGCTGCTCTAGCACCACTGCCAGCCCCCTTGGATTTTCAGAGCCTGCTTAAGCCGCCTGCTTAAGCCACCTGCTCTGCCAGCCCCAATAGGTGCCACAGTGGCCTCTGTTCCCAGTGTAAGGGCTTCTTCCTGTTCAGAGGATTCAAGGAGGCAGGATTCTAGGAGGTCAGGATGTGTCTTCCACTGACTGTCTCCCACTCTGGTTCCTTGGCAGCCTACCCTGGCATTGTAGTAGATGGACTTAGTTCTGAAGTCAAAAGCTCTGGGTTAGAATCTTGGCTTTACCATTTACTAGCCATATGATCACAAACAAGTCCCTTTACTTGCTGATCCTCAGTCTCTTTATCTATATAAGAGGAATAATAATAACCCTCATCTGGGAGGACCGATGTGAGAACTAAACTAGATAAGGTACGTAAAGTGCATAGCATGGTGCCTTGGTTATTCTTATTACTTAATGGCTCATGGTGCATATGATCTATATGGCCTCAGATGGTACATAGATGTAAACATGTAAACAGGGGGCCGTTGGCTCAAAGAGAGCTGGACCCAGAAGGACAGCAGTCACCCTCCCTCCCTGCCCCAGAGTGTGGCTACATTAGTGGCAGTGGGGGAGCTAGCTCTGGTGGCTAGCACAATGGTGGTGGCAGGATGGAGCAAGAGGACCAGGCCCAGCCAGGATTTCAGCCTGAGCTCTGCCCTGAGCCCCAACCTGCCCTTCAAGGCTGAGCTCCTAGTCCCTAGTCTAGCTGCTGGCTGGTAAGCAGATAAGCAAGCATGTGGAAGGGATACTGCTGCTCTTAGAAGGGAACTTGTCAGGGGAGAAGGGGCCCGCCTCGAGGTTAGGACAAAGCACACTGGTCCCTTACTCAAAATCAAGTTGTTAGGGGGAAAAGATAGAAATTGACCTTCTTGGTATAGCCATCCTACTTGGAAGTCCTTCTCATGCTCCTAGAGCCCTGCTTTCTTACCTATTTTGTTGTCAAAGTGACTTTACAATCCTGCTGCTGCCCCAACCATGAACTGAGGTCCAGCTCAAAACATAGTTTCCTCTAGTGCAGCCACTCTGAAAAACAGTATGGAGGTTCCTCAAAAAGTTGAAAATAGAGCTACTCTACAACCCAGCAATTGCACTACTGGGAATTTACCCCAAAGATACAAATGTAGTGATCTGAAGGGGCACGTGCAGCACAATGTTTATAGCAGCAGTGTCCACAACAGCCAAACTATGGAAAGAGCCTAGATGTCCACTGACAGATGAATGGGTAAAGAAGTTTTATATATATATATACATACACACATACATACATATATGTATATATATATACACACACACACATACATACATACTATGGAATATTATGCAGCCATCAAAAATGAAATCTTGCCATTTGCAACAATGTGGATAGAACTAGAGGGTATTATGCTAAGTGAAATAAGTCAATCAGAGAAAGACAATCATCATATGATCTCTCTGATATGAGGAATTTGAGAAACAAGACAGAGGATCATAGGGGAAGGGAGAGGAAAAATGAAACAAGATGGGACCAGGGAGGGAGACAAACCATAGGAGATTCTTAATCTCAGGAAACAAACTGAGGGTTGCCGGGGGGTGTGGGGTGGAGGAATAGGGTGGTTGGGTTATGGACATTGGGGAGGGCATGTGCTGTGGTGAGTGCTGTGAATTGTGTAAGACTGATGTTTCACAGACCTGTACCCCTGAAGCAAATAATACATTATATGTTAATTTTTTTAAAAGATTCTCTTCTGGTTTGTCTCCCTCTCTGGTTTCATCTTCTTTTGTTACTTCCTCTCTTCCCCTATGATCCTCTGCCTTGTTTCTCAAATTCCATATATCAGTGAGATCATACGATAATTGTCTTTCTCTGATTGACTTATTTCACAGGTCCTTACCATCCTTGGTTAAATAACAACATTGCAACAGCCACATTATTTTCAGGGAATTATCATTCTTCTTTGAGTGCTTTTAAGACACCTTCAGAGGGCGCCTGGGTGGCTCAGTGGGTTAAAGCCTCTGCCTTCGGCTCAGGTCATGATCTCAGGGTCCTGGGATCGAGTCCCGCATCAGGCTCCCTGCCGAGCAGAG
>ML093940.1:0-12681 GCA_003697995.1 Taxidea taxus jeffersonii
AAAAGGAGAATTACAGACCAATATCCCTGATGAACACGGATATAAAAATTCTCACCAAAATACTAGCCAATAGGATCCAACAGTTACATTAAAAGGATTATTCACCATGACCAAGTGGGATTTATTTCAGGGCAGCAAGGTTGGTTCAACATCTGCAAATCAATCAATGTGATACAATACATTAACAAAAGAAAGAACAAGAACCATATGATACTCTCAATAGACACTGAAAAAGCATTTCTACTTCTATTTGTTAAAGAAACCTCCATATTATTTTAAACAGTGGATGTACTAATTTAAATTACCACCAACAGTGTGTGAGTTCTTTTTTCTCCAAATCCTTACCAACACTTATTTCTTGTGCTTTTTATTTTATCAGTATTGATAGGTGTAAGGTGATATCTCATTTATTAAAAAGATTCTTCCAGATCTATACCTGTATAGTTTTTTTTATTGCTTCTTCAAATGGAAATGGCTTCATAATTTAAAAAAAAAATGTGGCTATCTCTGCTTGAAACTTAATTATAAGATTACTCCTTCTTGAGGTAACTTTGGTAGTTTGTTATGTATACATGAAATTTTATCACACTATATTTTAAACATATATATTTTCAATGGTTGAAATTTCATTAAATTTACAACCTTTCCTGTTTAACCAAGGATATTCTTAAAATAATTTTTATTTATTTTTTCCTGTAGGTGCTGAAGTAAGAAATGCAATCACTATTCTTCTGCTTTGATGTCACTGCCTTGATTTATTTTTGCATGATCTATCTACCAATGTCAAAACAGCTTTTAAAAAGAAAATAACATATTTGTATTATTATTAAACTAGTTTTGATGTTGAATACCACTGGAACCTGTCCAGGAAACCACTGTAGCCTCTGGTCCATACTTTGAGAAATTCTTCTCTGAGGCAATGCTTCTCAAAGTGTAATGTGTGAAAAATCACCTGGCAGAGGTATTTAAATGCAGGTTCTGATTCATTATGTTTGTAATAATTCCTATTACTTTGGGTCTTTAACAAGTTCTCAGATAATAGCATCTACTCATCCCCTGGTACTTTGAGTAGCAAGGCTCTGAGGTATCAATTATCAATTTCTTGTAACACCATCCCTGTTTAGACTTTTTCTTAGCTTCAGTGATCAAGTAGTTTTAGTTGTTTTGTTTCAGTTCTTGTACTGGTGGCAAATCTATTAATATAGACCAAATCATAAATAAACTATAACTATTGATGAATGTCGAAAAGACATTTAAATAAACAAATAAACAGGTAAATAAGTAAATAAATAAAGCACATTTATATACTTATTTTCTTTGTCCTTTTTAGGTGATTGAGCTGTCAAAATAAAAAATAAATCTGCTGGTTAATAACATTCCTTTGCTCATGTTGTCTTTTCATTTTCTCTACATTACAAATGATATAGAACAACCTGAGCTATCTGGCCTTACCTTTTCATGTTGTTGATTTATAAGGATACTTTTAATATATAGACTAGTGTTTACTAGCTCAAAAATTAGAAGTCAGTGGAGGCTTGGGACTGTCTCTTTAAATTTCTGTATGTGTTCAAAATGTGGGTAGCTCTATTTTAGCTGCGTTAGCATTTTTCAAAATTCAGTTATTTCTTTACCACTTGTAAAGCTTACCATAGTTTTGAATATCAACTCTTTTATTTTTAAATTTATAGTTTATTAAATTGACTTTGAGCCATATTTTTGACCTTAAATTTATACTAAGTAACAATATCCATGGAAATACAGGTTCAATGTGTGAGTAATTTTTTTTCTAACATTTTTTTTTACATGCATAGATGTTAATATCACAATGTCCATGTATTTAATATAAATCAACTATCACACCAGCAGCACCAGCCATGTAAACTTTTGGGAATATTGAAATAGTTATTTAAGATTGCATTGAAATTTTAAAAGTAAAAAATAAAATAACATAATTTATTTTATGAGACTCACTGAACTAAATTTGGATGAGAACTAATTCTTCAGAGACAACATTTTTTTCTGGTAATTAAGAACCCTTTCCACTCAAAGTGTCTAGGATTAAACTCATATGATAATTTGTAAACTGAGTTATTCTTTGTTGTCAGTGGCTACAGCCTTTCAGTACTCCCTTTTCAGTTAAGAATAACACCAAATTTTCTTCAAGCCATAGCATGGAGAATTACCAGGTATGGTATTATGGAAAGTGTCATGGTTATTGAAATAGATTGCAATGGGACAAAGCACATGACATGACATCTCTCAGTAGATCTTAATATATAATGTTGCTCTCCTAATAGCCAAGGAGTTCCAGGATGAACTATCATTTGCAGAAGAGCTTTCCTTGTGTTTTCAATAAATAAATGAATATATTTCTTAGTAAAAATCTATTTCTTTTTATTTTTGGGATTACTTGAGATATATTTGGTAACAATCAATTCTGCCCCTGAAATGCAGTACATTTTATCCACCTGAGCTCCAACAACTGATTTTTATTTGTTTGTTTTCAAACGATACGTAGCAGCTATTCAAAAATCTTTGTGGGGGAAAAAAAAGAATCTTTGTGAAGAGACACTGTTTTCCTCTCATTCCTGTGGAGATAAATGGATATTCTTTCACCAAACTAATGGAAGATGAGTGTGGAGAGTCTTAAAAGTAAAAGCAACCAAATGGGTATTTAAAAAAAATAAATGGTTTGATAAGTTTTAAGTTCACTCTATCTTTACAGAGGGGTGGCTATTGAAAACATTTCACATCCAATATTTTAAGCACCCTTTGATGTTTTGTAATGTATATCAAATCTGTATACACTACAAAACAGGATACTTGTAGGGAGCATTTTCTCCATTTAGTCACAACCTCATTTATTTTTCCCTTAGTCTCAAAAACAGTAAATTATCATTTGAGTTCTGTTCCCCTTCAAATATAAAATATTCACCTGCTTCAAAAATATTATAATATATATATTACAGGAAGGAATCTAGTATATTTAATACCATAATTTCCCTCAACACAAAAACACAGCTATATATATGTAGTCATTACTTGGAAAAAGAATAGGGGTACTATGCAGTAGGTTAGTTAAGCAAATAACTTGGCTAATAAAAAGTGAACTTATTTAGCATAGCCAAGTTGCCAGTTTTCTAAACTTTGGAATACAATGAAATACAATTAACTTGAGAACTATACTGAACATAATTGAATCCTTATTTGATGACTCAGAAGGCACTTTAGGATTTTAGTGCTCTAGGGTCATCATTTTGAACATCAGTTCTCAGTGAAATTTAGAAAGGTCAGCTAATGAATGTTTCCAATTAATAAAAATCTGGGCAGATGATACAGAGCTGACTATACATAGGTGTCTAAAGAAAAGAGAGTTTTGTTTGTTTCTGTAGTTCTTCCCATGCTGGACCTAAATGGGAGAACATTTTGTAAAGAACTGATGTTGAATAAATTAATATAATTAATTACTCATTTATTGAAGTATATTTACTAGGAATGCTATATGTGTCAGTTTCTGTGGCTGGAGGGGGGGAATAAAATCCTTGCAACATGCACTCATAGCTAGAAATAAGTAAATAGAATGCTATAAGGGACTGGTTAATTTTTATTTCTTTAATCTCTTCTGGTTACAGTAATATTGACTTCAATTTATTTAGGAAAGTTCTGCTTGGTCTCAGTAACTAAATAGCATTGGGGCTTTATGAAAACATCAAAAAGTTTGTTGAGATTGATGAAACTTTCCATCCTTATAGCATCAAATACATGATTAACTACAGTATGAATATGAAATTCACACAGTGACATTTTGGGATGCAGTTCTAGTTATTCCTTTCCACTAAAGATCAGGAAGATTTTTAATCTGTGTGACTCCAAAGAGAATATCTATTCCGATATCTCCTGGATTGGCTTCTTCCATGTTTTGATCTGTATTTCCCACAATGTTTTTGTCTTATACTATTTGTGCTATAACTGATCTCTTTCTTATTTGGGGATCTTTGTATAAATGTGTGTGTTTTTAACCTTTACTTTTGTGGTTGTTTCAAGTATAGATTTTTTATTACTATTTGCTGCAGATTGTGTTTTAACTCCAAGAGTGCCTGCCAAATTTTAATTTGCTCCTTTTCTTGCTAGCTAGGGGAATAGTTTTGTTCTTTTTGGTGGGGGTCGTTCTGGAGCTCTTTGCTTAAATTCCATCCTGTTTGAATTTACTATAATTTTGTTCTCTTTCACAATTCCACAATACAGGTTCCAGGGATTTTTTTCTTTAATATATTCTGCTCCTTTTTTGTAGTAGGAAGCACAATGAAAATGGGTTCTAAGCATAAAATCGTCCCTCATTGATTAGTGGCAAGGTTTATCTTCAAGAGTTTAGCTAGGCTACTTCATGGTATTGCTGCCTCATCCTCCATTTTGTTTGGCCAAGTAGCCTGTAGGGGTCTTAAACTGACATTAGCCCTTTCATGCAAATATACATCATAGAAAACAGCCAATACAGTTATAAGCAAATATAAGTTCCTGATATGATTTCTCCAACAGCCCTTGTGATCAAGGGTCTCCTTGCTCTCCAGAGTCTCCCCTTAGTGTGCCCCTTAATAAGACTCATGGGTCCTATAAGACCTTACTCTTTTGGCTTAAATTGAATAATCTGACCTTATCCTGGGAACTCTAAAGCACTTCACTCATCAATCTTAATAAAGACATCTTCCCATGTTCTACCTTTCTATCCACCTGCACTCTGCCTTGATCACTCTGCTTATGCCTAACATGTACTTCCTCCAGGATCTGTGAGCAGTAAATATCTATATTTTAATTTCTACTGTGATCATTTATTACAGTGCACTTGTCATCTGGCAACCTGTGCCCCCTTTAACAAATATTAATTTAATAAAGACATAACATTTATTTTCTGTATCACACAATTAAATATTTGTGGCTCAGAACATTCCTCTGTCAACTGAATACTACATGTAACTTATAAGAATGGTCTCTGTTCCTATGAAGAGAGATGATTTATATCACACAGTCAAAATATCTGCTTTGGATACATAGAGAGATCTAGATGTGAAACCTATTTTTACTTTATCAGGCAGGATGGTAGTAGAAAGTTTTTTTTTTTCAGTTTCTTCATTAGTAAAAATATGAATAATACCAGCATTGTTACATAGGATAATTTGTTTCATCTTGGAAGCAGTCAAAGTAGAAAAGCACGGAATTATTGTATTTTATGGGTTGACTTGTAAATTGTGACATGGTAGTTAATTTAGCACTGATTAGCACAAATAATCATGGGAAGTAAAACAGATGGCGATTATTCTGCTGGACCATAAATCTACCAGGATAGACAAGTCCAAAATATCATAAAACGATTTGTTCATCAACAAGTACCAGGAAATTGCACAAGTCAAATTACATCATAGTGAAAGGTATACTATTAACAGTTAAGAATTCACATTCTGAAAACAGATTTTATTGAATTCTACAACTGCCACTTACTGTCAATTACTTTACATAACTCTGTAAAAGAGAGAAAATAACACATCCCACATAGGATTGTTTAAAGGATTCAATTAGTTAATATAGGTAAATTACTTTACACAGTGCCAAACATTTAGTCATTACCCAGTAAGTAGTAGATGCATTATTCTTTTTTTTTATTCTTTATTTTTTTATTTATTTAACAGATAGAAATCACAAGTAGGCAGAGAGGCACGCAGAGATAGAGAGCAGAGGAAGCAGGCTCCCTGGCTGAGCAGAGAGCCCGATGTGGGGCTCGATCCCAGGACCCTGAGATCATGACCTGAGCTGCAGGCAGAGGATTTAACCCACTGAGCCACCCAGGCGCCCCTAGATAATTATTCTTACCAGTCAACAAGGAATAAGAGCTAAAATGATGATTAAAAAGAGCTTGCTACTTTGTTTTTGCTACAGGTTGAAGTTATAGCATAAGGACAAATGCAATGGGAAATGCAGCCTACAAGAGAGGGTAGCAAGACCCCCAAATTATTCTATTCCCATTATGTACTGAACTTTCATAGGAACAATTTTTATGTATGTATACATGCATATGTGTATTTGTGTATATATCAATTTTTTTCATTTATTAGCTATTCTTTTTTTAAAAGATTTTATTTATTTATTTATTTGACAGAGAGAGATCACAAGTAGGCAGAGAGGCAGGCAGAGAGAGAGAGGAGGAAGCACACTCCCCAATGAGCAGAGCCTGATGTGGGGCTCAATCCCAGAACCCTGGGATCATGACCTGAGCCAAAAGCAGAGGCTTTAACCCACTGAGCCACCCAGGTGCCCCTATTAGCTGATTCTTTCATTCATTCAGCAAATACTCATTAAGCATAATATCATGTGCAAGTGCTATGGTTGGCACAAACACCTAGCCTGTAGAAGACACAAGAGAGGTATTATCCTTACTGTCATGGAACTTAGAGCCTACTAAAGGAAAATATTAGAGCTTGAAAGGATATTAAAGTATTTGCTTATTCCAATATTTTCCAAGTTATACTTTATAAAATGCTAGTGTCCTATGAGATATCAATAGCTGCTTGATAAACAAATGTATTTTAGTAATCCAACTGAGAAATGCTATATATTAGAACACTGTATTTGGAGATCCATAAGATACATGAGTACGTTAAATACTGAGAAGTCCTTAGGTAAACACATATTTAATTCAGCATTTCTAAAATGCATTTGACAACAGAAATCTTTTTCTTATGAAAAATTTGCTAATTTCACAAGAGATATAATAGATTCACAAAACACAATTTGAGAAAATCTGGTCTAATTTAACCCTCTTATTTTGCAGTTGAAATGATTAAAGATTAGAAAAAAACAAGTAACTTGTTTAATGAGGTTCTTATTATATGAGTAGGGAATTAGCTTAGTCCAGTGTTTTTTTCCACCTCACCATAAAGCTTCCAAGAAGTGAAATTCTCTTTGCTTTACTCTCTTAAAGACAGTTGTGAAGAGATTGTGCAATATTTTTATTTTGCAAATAAGTTTTTTTTTTCTAAACAAGTTTAAATGATTCAGAGAATAAATCCCATCATCCACCTAAGATTTATCTTAAAAGTTCAAAATGTAGCAATCATTAATTATACACTTGTTATATATTGTAATTTAAGCTGTAGAATACATTTTATAATATAAATCATCATAGTAACTTGGTCTATAAAGCCATGTAAATTTACCTATATGGATCACCTAGCTATATTAAAATCTGGGATTATTAACCCAAGAGAATTTTCTTATTTTGTTTTTGAAGAAATCCTACCTGCATACTTCAAAGTTTGGTTTCTTGTTGAGTGCTTAGCAAAAAGCTGTCATCTCTCACAGCACTCCCCCAGGTACAAGAGTTATCAGCAAAATGATTTTTTGTTTTGTTTTGTTTTTATTTTGTTCTTTTATAGACAGTCGAGAGGAAAAACAAACAAAAAAAAAGAAATAGTAGTTATTGGTGCAGAGGTGCACAATTGAGCCATTTTCCATTCTTTGTTTTTCTGACCTCTTATGATCAATATTAGACACAAATGAATATAGTTTGATTTTCTTCTTTTCAATAAATACAGAAAACAAACATAGAAAATAAAAAAAAATGGGAGGAAATATAAAATATTTCAGAAATAAAAAGAACAGAAGCAAACTCTTACTGCTCCTTGGAAAGAGTAGTTTTAACAAAGTAAGCAAGAATCATTTTCTCTGCTTGAGTGTTGATTCCCCAGCGTGCTCTCAGTAAGTAATTAGAATGGCCCACTGAATGTCAGTATCAGCTTGTTTATTCTCATTATTTTATCATTTTAAAAACCCTCTAGGTGATAAGACATGCAGTATAGAACATAATTACCATTATTAGCATACTAATTGGACACAAAAATAGGCCAACTACAAGGTAGCCAACTGAATAATTTCACATTAATCAAACACCATAGTGAATAAGCCTATTGTTAAATTGACAGCCTCTATAATTGGCAATATTTTACAGTAAAATATCAGAATTTCCTAGTAATATGTCTCCAGTGCCATATAATTTTATAATTTCCTATGTTTCTAGCTTTAAATATGTGCACCTAACTCAGGTTCAAAAAAAAAAAATCATGGTGAGAATACCAGCCTTTTTAACAACTGGGCTAAGTGTTTAAAGAGAAGTTTGTAGGCCTTCAGCAGGAGGTGTGAATGATAACCAAACAAACAACAACAAAAAGTTACCAATTTAGTCACATGTTTCTGTATATTGTTTTATTATTTCTAAATATGGATTCTAATACACCCAAATGACGCTTGAACACATTAATAGTCTCTTGGGACAAGTACACTTTATAAAAGTACAAGTATAATACATAGTAATAATCCCTGACTTACAATAGACTTTTTAAATATATTGGCAGTTACAAATTTTAACTGCTCTATATGAGCAGTATTATTCCTTCTCTGCATGTCTATTGAGCTATTTAGACCCAAATCCTTTCTCAGTAGAAGAGAATCATTATGAAATCTCAATATATAAGAAGTACACTTCTTCTGGCATCCTGTGATACCACGTTTTTAGATCATTTGCCTATTAAAAATTTACTAATGCTCACCAGCTGCCCTCAGGATCCATCTCAGTTGATCACTGTTCAAGTTTTTATACAATCTGACCTCACCTGATTTTTTTTTACTATGATTCCCAAGATAAACTGTTCCAGCTAGCCGATCTCCTTTAAGACAACCACTCATGCTCTAATTCTCTTATGCATATTTTTGCTCACTTTATCCTCCTGGATTAAGTGTCCCCTATTTTATACCTATACAAAAATATTCTCCTCAAAGATTAACTCAAATCTCTCTTCCATGAAGTTTTTCCAGACTACTGGATCCTGGAGTTATATTTCCTCTTGCTAAGCTTTATGTTTACTCCTATTTCACATATATCTGCTTCACCAGTAAATACTGAGAAACCTATTAAATGTCAGTCACACATCTGGCAACAAAAAGATGGATATGGCACTGACATGGATCCCCCCTGAAGTTTCACAGGTGTGGTCTACTATGTATCTATTATAAGTTTTTAGAGAATTGAACCCTGTTTTTATATTCTTCTTGTACCACTTATTATTATGCACAAGGTATGTGATCTAGAAAAGAGTAATGAAATAAATTTATTCACTATCTTCCCTTTCCTATTAGTTTTCTTGAAGCTACAGGTCATTCTCATTTAGAGCCTCCTTGTAATTATTTCAGCTTCACTTTATGTCCTTCCTGTCATTCCATTTTCTAGCAATGCTTCCACTGATTCTTGCTAGAATGAGTTGAGTAATGAACTGGGAAAACTGTTCCTATATGAACTTCTACACCTGGGCCTGCCACTGAACTTGATTTCACCCCCTCATTTATATGCACCTTAGTTTTCTTATCTATAAAATTAAGGGGATAGACTACATTAATAATCCATATAACTATCTGGACTCAGAATCATGTGAGCAGCACTTTTTTTTTTTTATATACAACCAAGAGTTGGGTTAGATCAGTGGTCTGCAATTGTAATTGAACATCAGAATTCTGTGGGAAGCTTTTAGAAACTACTGTTGAGGGGCACCTTGGTGGCTCAGTCAGTTAAGCACTGGACTCTTGGTTTGGGCTCAGGTCATGATCTCAGTGTTGTGACATTGAGTCCTACATCAGGTTCCATACTCAGCATGGAGTCTGTGGGAGATTCTCTTTTCCTTTCCTTCTGCCCCCACCCCCAATCTCTTTCTCTCTATCTAAAATAAATAAATAAATCTTTTAAAAAATGTACTGTTGATTCAACACCCTGTTTGAACCCAATTTTTCTCAATGTCTGGGGGTGTGAATTGAATGTCAGTATCCCTTAAAAGGCTAGCCTAGGAGAATTCAGTGTACAGCCATAGTTGAGAATAGTTGCAATTTTCAACTCTGATTTTCTGATTTGTAGGTTAAAAAGTATTAAGGTGATTGAGAAAGACTACCAAGTCCACAAAAGTGAGTTAACAAAACAAGAACAACAACAACAAAACAACAACAACAAAAAATCATTTATATGTAGAACAAGACATTTTTAAGAAACTATTTTAGGACTTGGTGAAAATCTGGTAACTTTAAAAGGGGGTAATTCAACATCAGTTCTATATAGCATCACCTTGAATCTCAGTTAATACATGAGCTTAAATTAGAGATTTAAATAGAGATTGAATGTGAAATCATGACTCATGAATGTGAAAAGAAATAGGAACAAGCAAAAATCTCTTTCATGGCAAAGAACATCAGACCTTTGCAAACTTTCACTTTGTAGTTTTCTTTTTGACATCTATTTGTGCTGTGTTGACATAGAGTCCTCAGAAGAGACCCTGCCATGATCATAGCTCCTCAGCTAGAATAATTTAACTTGTGAGCATCAGGAGAGAGAGCTGTGAAATACAGCCCATAATTAGCCAAAGGAAGGATATTAAGTAGGATGCAGGCTCATGTGCTGATATAAAATTTTATAAAAAAGATTAAAATTTTATAAAAATTTAAAATATATAAATTTTTTGAAAGCTTGCTTAAAAGAGATATAAATGAGGGATGCCTGGCTGGTTCAGTCAGTGCAGCATGTGACTCTTGATCTTAGAGTTGTAAGTTTGAGCCCCACACTGGATGTATAGATAATTTAAAAATAAAATCTTAAAAAAATGGCTACCTAAGCTCTCACCATCATGTTCTTACTCCATCTAGTGGAAATGAGGAAAGTTGAAGGGGAAAAAAATCTAACTTTAGTAAACATCACTTTTATCACACCCCATTAACCAGTACTTAACCATATATTTATACTCTTCTGCAAGATTTATAAATGTATTCAGCTGAGTGGCAATGTGTTCAACCAAAAATTTCATTAGTATATAAAAGAAGCTACATGTCTATGGAAAACAGTTTCTGCTACAGGCAAGTTGTTGTAATAACATGCCAAATTCCCTTTCTTTACCAAGGTCCATCAGTGTCCATAACTAAGTATAAATTACCTATTTCTTCTCTTTCTCAACTGTGCTTCCAACTCTTCACACTCACATTGCTATCATGGCAAAATCAATTCCAACCCAGTCTCTATCACTAAACTCCAAACAAGATTTAAAGAGCAGTAGACATATTAATATTTTTTTGGCTACTTATTGAACTATTTTCTTTTTGAGGGCAATCCACTATTGATGTGTAGCTGTACTATTGAAACTATCTGTTCTGAATAATTTGCCTTCCCACGACTTTGATTGTTAGAGCATGAGCCCATAACTTGGGATAAATCAGATCCTCCCACCTGGGAATCTGAACCTAAACTAAGGGACATAATAAAGGATTCATTTATAATTTATTCCATAAAAGTCAGAGTACCTTGCATGCTAGAGTAGAGCCCAGGATTGGTGGCTATTGTAATAATGTTACCCTAAACTAATGGCTTTTTTTAATTGTTTTTCTTAGTTTCTTCCATTTTTTCTATTCCTGCATTTGTAGTGAGGAATTACTGTTTAATGGATATGGAGTTTCAGTTTTGCGTTGTAAAAAAGAATTCTCAAGATTGATAGTGGTGATAGTGGCACAACAATGTGAATGCACTTATTGTACCACATTGTACATTTTAAAAGATGTTGATATGGTAAATGCTATGTTGTGTGTATTTTACCATATTTTTAAAAAAATGATAGACAAATTAAGAGATTCTCAAACAAAAATTGATTTGTTACCAACAGATCATCCCTGAAAACAAAACAAAACAAAACCAAAAAAGATGAAGGCAGTACCTCAGGTTGAAATGAAAGGATATTGGGCACTAACTGGAAGCTGTACAAATAAAAAAAATCTCCATTTAAAGTAACTATATAGATAAATATAAAGTCTACTATTACTATACTTTTGGTTCACAACTCCACTACTTATTACTTATGCATACTATAAAAGACAAATACATAAAAATTATGATGTTGTTATTTGATACATAATGTTTAAAAACAATGTGTGATGAAAAGAAAAATATAATGAAGGTCAGAGATTATTAGATGCAAGACATTTATGGTAAGGAAAGCCCAAAGACTGCAGCAATCTGCCTCCACTTCAGCTTTAGCATAACTTCAAAGGTATCCACTGTGTGGAGACCCCAAGTACCCTCAACCCACAGCAGACACAGCTCCAGCCAGGCAGCAAACCTCACCAAGCACAACCAAAGGTCATATGAACACAGTCTATGTAGAAAACCACACACAAGACCATTTCTTCATGTTTAGAAGTATCTAATCCACCAAATCCATAGAAAGAAGCACAGGAAGTCAATAAAAACAGGTAGATAGAGGAATATGTTCCAAAAGAAAGAAAAAGAAAAAAACCCAGAAAATAACTAAATAAAATGGAGATAAGAAAGGTGTCCAATAAAAAAAAATTCAAGAATGATCATAAGGATGCTCACTGAACTTGGTAGAAGAGTGGAAGAACTCAGTGAGACATTCAATAAAGAAATAAACATATAAAAAAGAACTAAATGGAGTTGAAGAATAAAGCAACTGAAATAACAAATACATAGAGAAAATCAGTAGATTAGTGATGAAGAAAAATATACCAGTTATCTGGAAGACTGGAAGACAAGCACCCAAAGTGAATAGCAAAAGGAGAAAATAATTTTTAAATGAGTATAAGAATTATATATATAGC
>ML093940.1:12781-24481 GCA_003697995.1 Taxidea taxus jeffersonii
TATATATATATATATAATAAAAATGAGGATAGGTTACAGGATCTTTTAGACATCAAATGAACAAACATTTGCATCATAGGGGTCCTAGAGGAGAATGAGAGAAAGAAAGGGACAGGAAACTTAATTAAAGAAGTAATAGCTGAAACATTCCTTAACTTAAGGAAGTAAATAGGTTCAATAATCACCCAGAGTTCCAAACAAGACAAACCCAAAAAGTTCCACACCATGATGTATAATGATTAAAATGTCAAAATTTAGAGATAGAGAACTTTAAAAACAGCAAGAGATAAGCAAAAATTTATGTACATTGGAACACTTATAAGGTTGTCAGCTGATTTTTCAGCAGAAACTTTGCAGGGGAGAAGAGAATAGCATGATATCGCATGATGTATTCAATGTGCTGAAAAGATGGGAAAAATATATATAACCAAGTACACTCTACCCAACAATATTATCATTCATATTTAGGGGAGACATAAAGAGTTACCCAGACAAAAGCTAATGGAGTTCATCACCATTAAAGCAACTTTACAAGAAATGTTAAAGGGAAAAGAAATGACCATAAATAGACATGAGAAAATTATGAATAAAAATGTAAAACATGAAAACATATACATAAAACATGGAGGATGGAGGAAATTTTTTTTTTCTTAGAATGTGCTTGAATTTAAATGACAATCAACTTACTATAGACTGCCATATACTTAGGATGTTATATATGAATCTCATAAAACACAAACCACAAAACTATAATAGATAACCAAAAATAAAAAGAAAGAAGACCAAGAATAACAATAAAGAAACTCACCAATCACAAAGAAAGACAGCAAGAAGAAACAAAGAACTACAAAAGCAACAAGAAAACAAATGACAAATTGCACTAAGTATATACCTATCAATAATCAACTTAAATGTAAATGAAATAAATGTTCTAATCAAAAGACAGATTGGCAAATGGATAGAAAAACAAACCCCACCTATATAGTACTTACAAGAAATGCATTTCAGACCTAAAGTGTATAGACTGATAATGAAGGGATGAAAAAAATTACCATGCAAATAAAAGTGAAAAAACAAAAAGCTAGGATAGCTATGCTTATATCAGACAAAATAAACATTTAAATAAAGACTATAACAAGAAACAAAAGAACATATTATGTGATTATAGAAAGACCAATCAAAAAAGAGGACATAACAATTGTAAATATGCACCCAATAGGCATTCAACACTTCAGCACCTAAATAGATAAAGAGAATGTTAGTAGACATAAAGAGAGAAATCGATATTAATAGAGTAATATTAAGGGACTTTAACACTCCACATACATCGATAGATAGATCATCCAGGCAGACATAGTGTCTTTATATGACACATTAGACCAGATAAAAATAACAGATATATACAAAACATTCCATCTTAAAAACAACAACAACAACAGAATACACCTACTCTTCCCTGAGCACCACCCTGAGAGGCACTGTTTATGGAGAATGCTCTCTGGGAACAAAGGAACTGGATGGTGTCATTTCTTCTCACTGCTCCTCAGCATAAACACAGAACCACCTGTGGGAAGCAGCACAGGACAGACACTGGCTGCCTTGCTTACACCAAGTCCCACCCCCTGATCTCTGGGGTGAATTCCCTTCTCAGTCAAGCTTGCCTAATTCCCAGTATGGCAGGTCCCTTCCCCAGAAGACAAGCAAAATCCCCCACCTAAACCATATTTACACAAAAAGTGACCGCAACAGGCAAGGAGAGCCTCTGCATACAATGGGTTTGAAAGATAGAGCAACCAAAACACAATGGGGGAGTGCATGCAGCAGACACAAAAGATATTCCCTTAAACACCAGGCCCTGGAAATTATAAAACTTCTCTTCATAAAGCCATAGTTTCAGGAGCAGGAAACATAATTGACTTTTCTAACACAAAAAGGAAGGCAGAGACTTAGACAAAATGTGAAGTGGAAGAATTTATCCCAAATGATAGAAAAAGAGAAGTCCAAGTACAAGAAATCTATTGCACTCCTATACACTAATAAGGGAGCAGAAAAAAGTAAAATTAAGAAGATAATCCCATTTTCAGTTGCAAAAACAACAAACTATACAGGAATAAACTTAACCAAACAGGTGGAGAATTGTGTTCTGAAAACTATAAATCATTGATGAAAGAAATTGAAGCTTACACAAAGAAATGGAAATAAATCCCATGCTCAAGGGTTGGAACAACAAATATTGTTAAAATGTCTATAGTACCCAAAGCAATCTACACATTCAATACAATCCCTATCAAAATACCAACAATATTTTCAAAAAGAATCCTAAAATTTGTATAGAAACAAAAAAGAGTTCAGATAGACAAAGAAATCTTGAAAAATGAAAGTAAAACTGGAGGTATCAAAATTCCAGATTTCAAGTTATATCACAACGATGTAGAAGTTAAAGCAGTACAGTAGTGGCATAAAAGTAAACACAAAGATCAATAGGATAACACAGAAAACCCAGACATAAACCCACAATTATATGGTCAATTAATATTTTAAAAAGGATGAATGAATATATAATGGTAAAGATATAGTCTTTTCAACAAATGGTGTTGGGAAAACTGGGCAGCAGCATGCAAAAGAATGAAACTGGATCACTTTGTCTCACTATACACAAAAAATAAACTCAAAATGGGTTAAAGACCTAAAATGAGACCTGAAACCATAACAATTCTTGAAGAGAGTGAAGGCTGTAATATCTCTGACATTGGCCATAGCAACATTTTTCTATATGTCACCTAAGGCAATGGAAATAAAAACAAAAATAAACTATTGAGACTACATCAAGATAAAATGCTTCTGTTCAGCAAGGAAACAATGAACAAAATTAAAAGGCAACTTTTAGGACAGGAGAGGATATTTGTAAATGAAATATCTGATAGGAATTAGTATCCAAATTATAAGAACTGATACAACTCAATACTCCAAAAACCAAATAATCAAATAAAAAAAGGGGAGAAGGCATGAATAGACATTTTTTTTTTTCCAAAGAGGACATAGAGATGACCAAAAGACATGAAAAGATGCTCAACATCACTCATCATCTGGGAAATGCAAATCAAAACTACAAAGAGCTACTACCTCACACCTGTCAGAATGGTTAAAATCAAAACCAGAAGAAACAGAAAGTTTTGACAAGTATGTGGGGAAAAAGGAAACCTTATGCACTGTTGGTAGGAATGCAAACTGGTGCAGTCACTCTGGAAAACAGTACAGAAGTTCCGCAGAAAATTAAAAAAAAACAAAAAAAACAAAAAAAACAAAAAAAAAACAGAACTATCCTATGATCCAGGAATTGCACTCTTGGGCATTTATCCAATAAATACAAAAAGCACTAATTCAAAAGGATTCATGCACCCCTATGTTTATTGGAGCATTATTACAATAGCCAAATTATGAAAGCAACTCAAGCATCCATCACTTGATGAATGGATAAAGAAGTTGTATATATATACAACGGAATATTTCTCAGCTATAAAAATGAATGAAATCTTGACATTTGTAACCACTTGGATGAAGCTAGAGTATATTACGTTTAGCAAAATAAGTCAGTCAGAGAAAGACTATTACCATGTGAATACACTCATAGGAGGAATTTAAGAAACAAAACAAATAAACAAGGGTTAAAAAAAGGAGAGAAAAAATATATGACCTCTATATTTACTGAAGCATTATTTACAATAGCCAAAATACTAAAACGGCCCACGTGTTCATCCATAGATGAATGAAAATGTGTTATATATACAGAGGAATATTACTCAGTCATAAAAAATAGTGAAATCTTGCCATTTGCAACAACATGGATGAAGCTAAGGAATACAATGCTAAATGAAATAAGTCAATCATAGACAAAAACCATATGATTTTATTCATATGTAGACTAAAAGAAACAAAACAAATGAATAAAGAAAATAAACAAAATAATAGGCTCTTAAATATGGAGAGTAAACTGGTTGTTGCCAGAAGGTAGGTGGTGGGAAAATGGGTGAAATAAATAGAAATATAATAATAATAATAATAAATAACAATACACTTATTATGATGAGCATTGAATAATGTATAGAACCCTGTATATCTGAAGCTAATATAACACTGTATGCTAATTATAGAGGAAACATGAATTTACCCTGAAAACAATATGCTAAATAAAAGAAGCCAGTCACAAAAGACAACACATTATATATCCCCATTTATATGAAATTTCCAGAATAGGCAACTCTGTAGAGACAGAGAGTAGACTAATGTTGTCCAGTGCTTGGAAGATGGATGAAGAGTAACATCTAATTGTCACAGATTTCTATTTTTCTGCTGATGAAAATGTTCTGAGTTTAGATTGTGGTGATGGTTGTAGAATTCTGTAAATATTATATAAATAAAAAGAAGTGTACATTAGGCTCTGTTCACATTATAATTAAAGGCTGTTCTCAACACCAACCTGAGGAAAACATGCAAAAATGGCATGGATATTTTTCCAGCATTATTCTCAGTATATCCTTTTGAATCCTTATCCTGACTCTGACAGTCATAGCTATTCATTACCAGAAAAAAAATTCTTGGAACTCATTTTACTAGTACTTCATGTTCAGTGAACTGTTAAAAAAAAACATGTGAGGATTCAGGGCAGAATGTTTTATGTTAGTGTTTTCCAAGATGTATTCCTCAGAACATTAGTTCAGCAGGTTGTTGTTAGTGATCATTCCAAGAAAAAAGTGATTTCAAGATCAAATATATTTGGGAAATACTGAGTTTAAGTACTAGGTCTGGTGCGTAAACAATGAATGTTGGAACACTGAAAAAATAAAATGAAATAAAATAATAAATGCAAAAAGGTAAAAAAATGTTAATGTGTTTCTTTATTGAAAGATCTCTCAAAGGATTTATTATGCTAAGGTACCTTGTGAATCTTGGTGGGGGATAGAAAGTGAAATATAGTGTACAGTATCTCCAAACTTATTCGGTTATCGGATCCCTTTTGACAGGGAATAGCTTGAGGCACTAGGGTTCTAAATACGGAAATTAGGGAAACATTACCTCATTCTGGTCTCTCTTCCTGGGAATTAATTTCATTGAGAACTCTGAAAGGCTTAAAGCCTTCATATCTTAACAGAATAAATATGTTATGGTGTGACTTTGATCCCTCTGAAAGGCTAACAATGAAGATGTTGGTATGGGGCAGGAGAATTTCCAAGTACTATTCGAATCACACCTTGAGTCTTTCCTGATGATTTACAAGGTTAGCTCTGGTATATACCCTTCACCTGCAATCTCAAAACAAACCAGCAAACAAACAAAACCAAAAAGATGAATTAGAGAAGACACTAGGGGACAAAGTTCCACAGAAAGTAAAAGAGAAAGATGTTAAAATTTAATGTCCCTGAGAACGATGTTCTATTACATGCTGTTACAAAAGATTCTTGACATATTATGTAGGTATTTTCTCATCTTACATGCCAACACAAAAAAGCCCAGACTGGCATTCAAGAAATGGTATCTGGAATTTATATTTCCTTGAACCCATATATTCAGGCAAATGAAATATGTGGATATTTATTATTTCTTGTCTGGCATAGTAAGAATGGCCTTCTTAACCATAGCATTGCAATCATGGGTGACAGTTTTAGATAGCAGGGATTTTGTTCATTGACATATTATGTTATAAGCAATGTATTCCATTTAGAAGTGAATTTATCTATTTTATTATTTGCTCGAAAATATCAAAAGGCTATTGAGCCTACAAACTCTATTTCCTAATGCTAATAAATTAATTGTAAAAATATTAAGGAGAGTAATGTGACCAAGATGATGATATAGGTTATTCCTGACATTACCTCCTTTAATAACAAGATGCCACTGACAGAATCATAGAATATGGGGTGAACTAAAACACTCCCCTGTACGTCAAAGATCAAGGTAGACTGCATTAGAAAGGTAAATTAATTTGCAACACATTAATCACGTTGCCCTTACCCAAGAGAATAGTTCACCATGCAGAGGTCTCCCTTGAGCCCCTGGTTCCTCTAGTCAGAAAAGAGAACCCAGGGGGAACAACCAGCTTACCCCAGTAATTTGGGTCACTTTGTGGGGGCCCCCACTCTGATCTCACACCATGGGAATTAAAGAGAAATTTTTGGTGACCCTAGATCAGCCCCTAGAAATCTGATTCTGATGATGAAGGGAGGAGGGGTTTGCTGTAAGTAGCTCATGGATCTTGGAAAACCAAGTTCATATTTGTGGTGTTCAAGTAGTAATCACACTAGTGGCTTTCCTCATCTGCAAAACCAAGTTAGGGGTGCACTCTGACTGGGGAACTAGGTGGGGTACATAATTGTTTGATTCACATTCTCAAATGAGGGTTTTCTTCAGGCCTAGTGTTCAGTTTGCCCACACCCAGGCGAGGTCATAGCCTTACATGCTGTGGAAAGTGCCTTCCAACCCATATGATCAGGAGGAGAAAAAAGCAACATAGTGAAAGTCAGGGACTTTAGAGCCCCATTCTCAACAATGGATAAACAATCCAGACAGAGAATAAAAAAGGAAAGCAGGAGATTTGAACAACACTACAGACCAAATAGACCTAACTGAAATATATGAAACATTTAATATCACTTCAGAATAAACATTCTTCTCAAGTACACATTGAATATTTTCTGGGATGACCTTATATTGGGGCATTAAACAAATATTAACAAATTCAAGAAGATCAAAATCATACCAAGCATCTTCTAGGACTATAATGACAGGAAACTAGAAATCAATGACAAGAGGAAAATTAGAAAATTCATGAGTGCACAGAAATTAGCACTCTCCTGAACAACCAGCTGATCAAAGAAGAAATCCAAAGGGAAATGAAAAGTTTTCTTGAGACAAAAAAAAAATTGGAAAAATGACATATCAGAACATATGTGATGGATCAAAGACAGTTGTAACAGGAAATTCATTACAATAAACTCCTACATTAAGCAGCAATAAAGACCCCAAATAAACAAACTCTACTCCAGAATGAAGTAGAAAGAGAAAAACAAACTGAGCCCAAACTTAGCAGAAGAATGGAAATAGTAAAGTTTAGAGCACAGATAAATGAAATAAAAATAGAAAAATTAAAAAAAAGATTAACTAGTTGCTTCTTTTAAAATATAAACAAAATTGACAAACCCTCAGCTGTAATAATCAAGGGGGTAAAAATCCAAATCAACAAAATTAAAAATGAGCAAGGAGACTTTACAACTGATATCACAGAAATTCAAAGGATCATAAGAAGCTTCTAGGAACAACTGCATGCCAGCAAACAAATCAACTTAAAAAAATTAGAAACACAACTTACCAAGACAGAATCACAAAGAAAGATAAAGTCTAAAAAGACCAGTTACCGGTAAATACACTGAATAAGTAATCAACAACTCCCAGTAAAGAAAGCCTAGGACAAGATGGCTTCCCTCATGGATTTTCCCAAACATTTAAAGAAGAATTAACACCAATTGTTGTCAAACTCTTCCAAAAATTTAAAGGGGAAGGATTACTCCCAAACTCATTTTATCCAGACCAGCAGCATTCTGATACAAAAGCCAGTAAATGACACTACCAGAAAAGAAAACTAAAACCAATATCCATGATGAAAATAGATGCAAAATTTATCAATAAAATACAAACTGAATTCAACAAAACATTAAAAGGATCATTCACCATGATCAATTTATAAATTGATCCCAGGGATTTATCCCTGGGATACAAGGACTGTTCATCATATATAGATCAATCCTTGTGGCACAGCATATTAAAAGAGTTAAAGAAAATGATATCATCAGCTCAATAGACAAAGAAAATTAATTAACAGAATTCAGCATCCACTCATGATAAAACCATTTAACACATTAGATAGGCATAGAAGGAATGTATTCCAACATAATAAAGGTCATATATGAAAAACCCACATACTCAATGGTGAAAGGATGAAAGCTTTTCCTCAAAGATCAAGAACAATATTATACCTCCATCAGAAAGGATGAATATCCAACTTTTGTATCAACATGGACAGGACTGGAGAAGATTATGCTGAGTGAAATAAGTCAAGCAGAGAGAGTCAATTATCATATGGTTTCACTTACTTGTGGAGCATAAGGAATGACATGGAGGACATTAGGAGATGGAGAGGAGAAGTGAGTTAGAGGAAATTGGAGGGGGATGAACCATGAGAGACTGTGGACTCTGAGAAACACACTGAGGGTTTTGGAGGGGAGGAGTTTGAGGGGTTGGGTGAGCCTGGTGGTGGTATTATGGAGGGCATGTATTGCATGGAGCACTGGGTGTGGTGCATAAACAATGAATTTTGGAATACTGAAAAAATAATATTAAATTAAAAAAAAACAATACAATAATGCTCATTCTCATCACTTTTATTCAACTACCCAAAGCAATCTGGCAAGAAAAATAAAAGTTGTCAGCATATGATTTCACTTGTATGTGGAATTTAATAAACAAAACCAGCAAAGGGACAAAAAAAAAAAGAGAGTGGCAAACCAAGAAACAGACTCTTAACTATAGAGAACACACTGATGGTTACCAGAGGGGTTGTGGGTGGGGATATTGGTTAAAAGGTGATGAGGATTAAGTCGTTCACTTATTGTGGTGAACATTTGGTGTTGTATGGAAGTGTTGAATCACTGTATTGTAGAACTGAAACTTATATTACACTGTATGTTAACTAGCTGAAATTTAAATGAAAAAAATTAAAAGTTATCAGAATTGGAAAGAAGTAAAATAGTCCCTATTTGCAGATGGCATTATTTTATACACAAAATCCTAAAGAATCAACCCAAAAACCTTTGTAGTTTTAATCAATGATTTCAGTAAAGTTGCAAGATACAAAATTAGTGTACAGAAATTGGTAGTATTTCTATACACTAACAATGAAACTTCTCAAAAAATAAAGACATCGATCTCAATTACAGTAGCATCAAAACAATTAATCCTTAGAAATGAATTAAACTAAGGAATTAATATATCTCTATGCTGAATACTACAAATCAATGATGAAATAAATTGAAATAAAGGGAAAGTTATCTGTGTACATGGATTGGAAGAATTAATATTGTTAAAATGTCAATACCACTGGAAGCCATTTATAGATTCAATGCAAATTCTTTCTAATGGCCTTTTTACAGAAGTAGAAAAAAAACACTTTTAAATTTTACACTGAATTACAAAAATCCCCAAAATAGTCAAAGAAATTCTGAGACAGAAAAACAAAGCAGGAGGTATTACACTTCCTCATTGCAAGCTATGCCGTAAAGCTATAGACATCAAAACACTAGGGTGATGACATAAAAACATAAAAAAATAAACCAATAAAACAGAATCACAAGCACAAAAAAAAAAACAAAAAAAAAACTAAGCATATATGGTCAACTAATGTTTGAAAATGGGCCAAAAATACTTAAAGGATAACATATAGTCTTTTCAGTGAATGGTGCTGGGATATTTTGATATTTGCAAGTAAGAAAATAAAACTGGACCCATCTTACACCATTCACAAAAATTAACTCAACATGGGTCAAAGATCAATTATAAGATCAGAAACCACAAAACTCCTATAGAAAATAGAAAAAATCCTGTTGTGGGTTTTAGTTATATTTTTTATATGACACATAAAGTACTAAAATGAACTAAAATATTTTTGTATAACAAAAGAAACCATCAACAAAGTGAAAAGACAACTTACAAAATAAGCTAAATAGTATTTGCAAACCATATATCTGATAAGGGGCTAATATCCAAGACATATAAAAAACTCAAACAACTGGGGCACCTGGGTGGCTCAGTGGGTAAAAGCCTCTGCCTTCAGCTCAGGTCATGGTCTCAGGGTCCTGGAATTGAGCCCCACATCATGTTCTTGGCTCAGCGGGGAGCCTGCCTCCTACTCTCTCTCTCTCTTTGCCTGCCTCTCTGCTTACTTGTGATCTCTGTCAAATAAATAAATAAAATCTTTAAAAAAAAGAAACTCAAACAACTGAATAACAAAACCCCAAATAGCCCAATTACAAAATGGGCAAAAAAAATTGAATAAACATTTCTTTAAAAAAGATATTTAAAAAACAGATACATTAAAAGATATCCAGCATCAGCAGTAATTAGAGGAGTGTAAATTGAAACCACAATGAGATATTCCTGTTAGAATGGTCATCACCAAAAGGAGAAGAGCTACCAAATGCTGGCATGGATGTGGAAAAAGGGAGCTCTTGTGCACTGGTGGTGGGATAGTAAATTGGCATGGCCGATGGAAGGTCCTCAAAAAATTAAAAATGGAACAACCATATGATCCTGTAATTCTATTCCTAGGAATGGATCCAAAGGAAATGAAAACCCTAACTTGAAAAGATTTTTGCACCCCATGTTCATAGAAACATTATTTATAAAGCTAAGACATGGAATCTGAGAATCTATTGATGGATGAATGGATAAAATACTTGTGGTATGGGAGGAGTCAAGATGGCGGAGAAGTAGGAGGCTGAGACGACATCAGCCAGCAGGAGATCAGCTAGATAGCCTATCAAACCATTCCGAACACCTACAAATCCAACAGGAGATCGAAAAGAAGAAAAACAACAATTCTAGAAACAGAAAATCGACCACTTTCTGAAAGGTAGGACCAGCGGAGAAGTGAATCCAACGCGACGGGAAGATAGACCCCAGGGGGAGGGGCCGGCTCCCGGCAAGCCGAGGAGCACAAAATCAGAACTTTTAAAAGTCGGATCCACTGAGGGACATCACTCCAGAGGCTAAACTGGGGTGAAGACCTCACGGGGACAACGTGGACTCAGGTCCCACGGGGTCACAGAAGGATCGGGGGTGTCTGAGTGTCGCAGAGCTCACAGGTATTAGAGCGGGGAAGCCGGCTGCGGAGACAGAGCCGAGATTTCCTAGTGGTCTGTGACACGGACCGGTGCTCTGTGGCACTGGCCGGTGCTCTGTGCGAGGGGTCCCCACAAGATCCGGGGAGATTCCAACCCGGGAGAGCTCAGGGATCTACGGGGTTCGGAGAATCCAGGTGGGACTCTGCCAGAGACAGAGACGCTTGGTCACAGGCTGGGTGAGCTTGGAACACTCCCAGAAGCCAGTGAGACGGGACTGCTTAAGCACGATTTTCTCTGAGCGTCGTCTGCAGGCCCGCGCGGTCTGCGGGCGCGCGGTGTCTGCGGGCGGGAGTGTGCGCGCGGTCTCCGGCGCAAACGTGGGCTTGGGAGACTGGAGGGATTAAACGCTTTTCTCTGAAGGCGCACTGAAGACTGGGGCCCCTAACTCTCGGCTCCTCTGAACCAGAGATTGGGAGGCCACCATTGTCATTCCCGTCCTCCGGAACTGTACAGAAAGCGCTTTCAGGGAACAAAAGCTCCTGAAAGCAAACCTGAGAGAATTACTTAGCCCGGCCCCTGGTAAGGGCGGTGCAACTCCGCCTGGGGCAAAGACACCTGAGAATCACTACAACAGGCCCCTCCCCCAGAAGATCAAAGAAATACAGCCAAGACCAAGTTCACTTAAAAAGGAGAACAGCGGATTCTTATCTGGACAAAATGACAAGGCGGAAAAACTCACCACAAAAAAAAGAGCAGGAGACAGGACCGAAGGCTAGGGACCTAATCAATACAGACATTGGTAATATGTCAG
>ML093943.1:4532-38766 GCA_003697995.1 Taxidea taxus jeffersonii
CTAAAAAAAAAAAAAAGATTCTCTCTCTCTCTCCCTCTCCCCCTTCTTCTGCTTGCATGTGCTCTCTCTAAAATAAATAAATAAATCTTTAAAAAAATAGAAATAATAGAGATCATGTATATTCTGTACCCAGTTTACTGCAATGGCAACATCTTACAAGACTGTGGTATCCTACCATAGCCAGGATAGTGATACTGATTCCCTCAAGATATAGGCTATATAGAACGGGTTCATCACCACATGGATATTGCCCTTTATTAGCCACAACTACTTCCCTCTCAGCAAGAGAGCCCTAGGCTGCCATGATGTGTTCTCAATGTCCATAATTTTGTTGTTTATATGAATTAATACATAAGTACTTAGTATTTATCAGTTTTGATTATTCCCATGGAAAATTTTGATAGGTATACTCAACAAAACACCTTTGGAATACTCAGTAAATGTTAAAAGTATAAAGTGATCCTAAGACTGCAATGTTTGAGAAATACCAAGGTAGTGGTTAGGAGCACAGACTGTGAAGCCAGACTACATGGGCTTGAGTCCTGGCTCCAACGTATTCTAGTTGTGAGTTGGGCAAGTGCTAAGCTTCTGTGCCTATCAGTTTCTTCATCTGTAAGATGGGGAAATCCTCATTAGAACATGAGGATTCAAAGAGCTCATGCAAGTATAAAGCAGCTAGAACAATGCTTGGCACCCAGCAATTACTATGTAAGAGTTGGGAGGGTTTTTTGTTTTTTTTTTTGGATGTCCAAGCTTTAGTCTCGGTTGTGGGCAGGAGAGCCAAGTAAGGACACAGAAGTAGCTCTGGCCCTTGATTCCACACTTGCAAAATTTTCCTCTCTGCATGTCTAAATCCCACCTGTCCTAATCAAATTCTGCCTTTTTCAACTCAGTGTTTATTGAATACCTTTGCACTCTCTGAAAACACTGAAAGAATGCTTAGGATATGTCTTTTGAATGAATGAACTATGAGGACTTTAATAGTTCTAAACCTAAACTTTGTATTTAATAAAGTATTTCCAGATTGAGGGATCTACCAAACTGTCTGTACTTTTTAAGATAACCTTCAAAAATATTTTCCAGGTAGGGCCTTAGAATGACCTATTTTTTTTTTAAAGATTTTATTTATTTATTTGTCAGATAGAGAGAGAGAGCAGGAGCGGGCACAGGCAGAGTGGCAGGCAGAGGGAGAAGCAGGCTCACTGCTGAGCAAGGAGCCTGATGCGGGACTCGATCCCAGGATGCTGGGATCATGACCTGAGCCGAAGGCAGCCGCTTAACCAACTGAGCCACCCAGGCGTCCCTAGAATGACCTATTGATGAAAAAGTTAGATTCATACTGATGCCAACTCATTTGTTGATATCAAATGGAAATAAAGTTCTTCTCTCTCCCTGGTACTCTCTCACATAGCACCTGCCATAAAGATATGCCGGCTATACGGGTATATATTTGTGTATATTGTGTGTGTGTGTGTGTGTGTGTGTATCATTGTAAAGGCACAGTTCAAGAAAATGTGAGCTCATTCTTTCATAGATAACTATAACCATATAAGCTTACAGATTCATATATAACCAAGGTTAAACTTAAGTCTAAACCATACCTTGACTCTTGGGTATTCATTAGAATTAAGTGACAGTGTCCTTGCATTTGCCTTATTTCTGTATTTGGGAATTCTTGACACATGAAATGTGGAAATTTGAAGCAATTATGTAGAACATAACAACATAAATATTTAATGACCAGAAATGTCTGATGGAGCAACAACCGTAAATAGTAAGGGGCTGACATGGGCTGAGCCACTGGGTTGTGAACGGCTTCTGGGCCTCCTGCCAAGGTTCAACCTGATACTAAGGGTGATCGTATGGTCTGATAGCCCAGTTTAGTCTCTAATACCCCAGAACTCGTGATTCCAATGCTTCCAGAGTTAAACTGTGATAACCTCACAATAGTCCATGAGTATCAGTGTTTGGAAAATCAGGATAAAGTGACATGGCTGTGTTTGTGATGCCCCTGCTACCTAAATCTACTTCTTCCTTTTGCTACTCATTCATTGCTACTTGAGTTTTTTCTCCCTGGTGCTCTCTCACATAGCACCTGCCAGAAACCTTGGTTGTAGCACATGTCATGTTGCTGTACTTATTAGTTTGTTTTCTTCCCCAAGACTGAGTTCCTAATCCTATTTTGTGTCACATAAACCTTTAAAAAGCCAATTAAAGTTCTGGATGCAAGCCACAGGAACTATGGAGTGTACACCAGTAGTTTATGCATATAGACTCTGAGGACACACTGCTCAAGTTTGAATCACAGCTCTGCCACTGAGTGTGTGACCTTGCCTCAGTTTCCTCATCTGCAATATGTGCATGATTATAATCATATATGCTCAATAATTGTTTTGTCAATATGAAATGAGTTAATATATATTCAACACTTAGAACAGGACCTAGCCTATAGTAAAAAATGAATGAAGACCCATGAACACAGACTTGTCTATGATTTCAGAGTGTTGGTAGATTTCAGAGTGTGTTCATCTATGATCCCTATTAAATTTCTCTTTTTGAAAAAAAAATAAATAAATAAATTTCTCTTTTTGTTTGAGTGCCCTCAGGAAAGGAAATGTGGCTTATCTATGTTTGTCTTTTGTACCTAGCACAGAGCCTGGTACAAGGAGGGGTCCAGTGAGTTCCAAATATAAATGCAGTGTATTCTCTCCCTTCCCTGTAAATCTCAGTTCAGGGGGCCTGAACTGATGGAATTAGGTATCAAAGGATAAGAAAGTCTACAGAAATACAATAGGAAAAAGCTAAGCCCATATCTAGTATTTATTATTACTACTGGTTGTAACATAACAGTTGGTAGTAATTGGGTTAATAATAACAACAACTGAATAGTAAATGCTTACCTCATGCCATTTGTCTATTGGGTAATGTACAGACATGGATTTTAATCTTATAAGTGGCCTTATGGAACACTTACATTATGCCTGGATTTTGTCACTTAATTCACAAAAGGCAGGCAGGTGTCTCTGATATTCCATTTTGAATGTTTGCAACATTTTCTTGCTATTGTAACAGTGTCTGCAATTTACAGGGGGAAACTGAGGCTTAAATATTTTGAGTAAGTTGACTGATGTTCCATCCTGGCATGGAGCCAAACTAGGTCTCACCAGCTACAGAGGTTCTTAACTCTAGTATTTGGGCTGATAAATAGGGATCCCCCTCACATCCCATTTGCTGGAGGGTTTAAAACTAAATTTTCACTCCCCAGCTCTGGCGCTTTCCGTGCGTTCCTCTTGGTCCCTTTGCCTAAGAGCAATTGAGTTGGTTCTTTAAAAAAGAAATACAAATATGTATGAACCTTAGCATCTCTAACTCCAAAAATGTAAGAGTCAGGAAGGTGTTAGAAAATAGATTTTTGTTGTGGTTAGCTTCATAGTTTGGCCTAGAATGCCTATTGTCAACTCAGATGAAGCTCCATACATATTTCTTTGCTCTTTTTAAGTGCAAGATTATTTATATTTACAGAAAAAAAAAAACCCACCTGAGACATTCTGTGTCTAGAGCTTCATTCTTCCTTTCCTAGGAGTCCCAATAAAGAAGCTGTGAAAATCCCACCAGTGTTCATAGTGGGTTTTTGTGAATTAAATTCCATCATTACAATCATAATAACCATAAGGCTTAGTGTGACTATTCGAGTCTGTTTCTAGGACTATGGTGCGCTAGAAATAACTATGACTCTTGCCCTGAATTTTTTTCACCATTCCGTCGCCTCTCACCCTGTTCCTCCCCCACTTCTTGGCACCATGGTAACCTTTCTAAAACACAAATTAGAATATTACCTCCCTGTTTAGAAAGCATCAGTGTCTCTCTGCCCCGTTGTTTGACAGCTTTTTTGTGCTTCAACATCCCTTTGGGTCCTTTCTAATCAGCAGATGAATCACAAAGACTGATTCTGGAGCCCTAGGGTGAAACCTAGGAATCTGCATGTTTAATGAGTAAGTACCCTGGTGATCTTTGATGTTGGTGGTTTTAAAAAGTATACTTTTGAAAATACTGATCTTCAGGATACATGTTCAACTCCTTCATCTGGCTTTCAAGGCCTTGCTTGGTGTGGCTTTGCATACCAAAGATGCAAGGGTATTTTGAAATCTTTAATGGGTACTGGATTTTATAAAGTTGGTGTTTAGAATTCAGAGAGAATCCTTTTTTGGCATTTATTTTTTTTGATTTTTTATTTATTTATTATTTTTTTATAAACATATAATGTAACCCCATCACCCTCTCTCGACACCCCTCCCCCCGCCCCCCTCAGTTTGTTTTATGACATTAAGAGTCTCTTTTGGTTTGTTTTCCTCCCGATCAATCTTGTTTCATTTATTCTTTTCATACCCCCTTAACCCCCACCCCCGTTGCATCTCCACTTCCTCATATTAGGGAGATCATATGATAGTTGTCTTTCTCCCATTAACTTATTTCACTAAGCATGATACCCTCTAGTTCCATCCATGTCGTTGCAAATGGCAAGATTTCATTTCTTTTGATGGCTGCATAGTATTCCATTGTGTATATATACCACCTCTTCTTTATCCATTCATCTGTTAATGGACATCTAAGTTCTTTCCATAACTTGGCTATTGTGGACATGGCTGCTATAAACATTCAGGTGCACGTGCCCCTTCAGATCATAGCCTTCCTGACATTGCTTCTGTCCGCCACTTCTTCCCTTCTTCCTAGTTATTTCCTTCATCGAGTCCTTACTGTCTCTGTCCTAGACCACTGTCCTAGCCTCCTAATTAGTCTTCATAGTTCTGATCTTTAAATCTTTTCTACTGCAGTCAAACAGGGCTTTGAGAAGTCCTAACATTTATTTAGCTACTATTTTGGTGAGTGGAGACAAATTCTAGACACTGCTTTTAACAGTTTTATATACAGTCACATTCAGTGATCCCAGTAGCCCTATGAGAGATCTATTGTTATTTGCCCTATTTTGAAGAATGTTAAGCAATAGAAAGTAGTGAAACCAGGATGCAAATCTGGTCATTGTGGCACGCTGTTCATAATCCCTTAATAAGATACTTACCTATAACGAGAAAATGTATGTCTTGAAAATGACCCCAAACCTACTTCTTCAGCTTTGTCTTCCTTCCTTCTTCCTCATATGCCCTATTCTGCTATACCAAACTAACAGCTATTCCTGGAATGCACTGTACTTTTAAATCCCTCTAGAGCATTATTATGCATTATATATAACACATTATACAGAAGCCTACATGATGCATTTGCGTGAATAAGAAAAATGCACACTCTCTGGGCTGACAAACTAGGAGAAAGATGTAACATGCTGAGCAGATACAGGCCTCAAGGAGAGTCCACGGTGGGCAGAGCACAGGCTTGATTTAGGCTTCCCTTCCTTCTACCTCAGCTGGGTACCTTTTTCATGATGCACAAACAGTGGTGGGGCACCGTGCCACTGTGATTGTATGCTGATTCCAGGGGCTGGAATATCTGTTGGCTCCATGTGCTGAATGGAGCCTTTAACCCTTGGTGCAAATCTATCTTCCTTCTTCTCGTCCTTATTACATTTCAACAAAGTATTTATTGATGGCTACTTTGTGAACAGATACTATAATGAGCATTATAAACAGCATCCCATCTTTTCTGAATTACTTTTAAGGGATTTTATGAGAGAGAGAGAGAGAGCGAGCGAGCGAGCATGAACAGAAAAAGTGGCAGAAGGGGAGGGAGAAGTAGATTCCCTGCTGAGCAGGAAGCCTAATGTGGGCTCAATCCCAGGACTCTGAGATCATGACCTGAGCTGAAGGCAGACAATCGACTGAGTCACTTAGACCCCACAGGGTCCCATCTTTTATGGGGTCAGTAGACTGGTAGAGAGGTATCTTTATCCTTCTGGAAGCTTTCTGTAGATCTTCCCAATCATTTCACCATTCTTGATTTCATGGCATTATGTACTCGTAGCCAATCTGATCTCCATGACTCCATTTCCTCAGCCAGAAAATGATGCTAATAAAAAGCCATCATTCTGCTGGTTTTCAAAAGTATCTAAAGTAACAGTGTAGAGGGTCTATAGTACTTAGTAGACTAGAAAGGTATGAGGTACATCTGTTAATCTTCTAGACAGAGTGTTTGTTAGAATTATCATGCTATATGGTGAGGTTCCTTTTGGCCGGGTAGGTACCGGGAGGATGGGCACAAGTTAGAAACATGTAGAAAGTTTTCTAAGAGCCTGTATGGATAGGTTTTCTGTGGTCTTGCTATTTTTTCCATGCAGGTATTTTTAGTATACTCTGCATTTATTGGAAAATAAACTCAACTAACTTTGGAGAGTCTGAATACAAGTAACAGTAATCGCTACAGATTTAATCAGGAAATAATGAACTGTGTCTTGACATATATTTTAAGGAAATGTAGTTTAATAGTGCAGATTGGTAATCTGATCAACGATTTTCAATAGAATGTGCAGGGAAAAGGCTAAATGTTATCAGAGCAACCTGCTAAAATATGACCCATCAATATTTTAATATTCAATGAAGCTAAAGCATGATGTGCTTTAAATACTTATATATAACATAACACTGAAGAAAATAAGCTAGGGAAAAGTAAAATGTAATCATAAAAGCTGTTCTCAAACTTGAATTATACTGTGGTTGCCTTGTTGGCTATTCCTGTTCTCTTTCCTTCCTGTGTTCTTGTTTGTTCATTATATTTACAGTTAGAGTTTTGTCCTTCTCCTAAAGAAGAAGTGAAATGAAAGCCAGTGCCTTATCTAGTTACTTACAGCATTCCTCTAAGTCTCTGATATTTGAGTAAGCACCTAAAGAATAAAATACTGGTGTGTGAAAGTAATAGAAGTTGTTGCCTCCGGTAAGGTATTATAACTCTCAGAAGCATAGGGGAGCACAGTACTGTTTGTTTTACTATACACCTGTAGCCTTCTGCTAATTACACCTTTCACCTCCTAAGAGTCATTCTCCCCTTCTTTTTATGTATATTGTGTCCCATCTAGTAGCATTTCCCAGCCTCCCTTGAAGCTAGGGGTATATTTGCCTGAGTTCCCTTTCTTTCCCTTTGCCCTAAGTGCGAACGCCAAGTGGTAACTACCTGCTTTCCCCTGGCAGAGCCAGTGTTTCTGCACTGGGCAATGTGCCTTCCAGGGGACGTTTGGTAATATCTGGAGAAATTTTTGATTGTCAAAACCGAGGAGTAGTATACTAAACATCCTACAGTACAGAGAACAACCTCCCTCCCCTCCGTGACAGAGCCGAACCAAACAGAAGAGAAAGATTTCAGTATCTTTAGCAAGTCCCTAGAGAGCATTCACAGTTAAAGTAGGTGTCTGATACTGCTGGTTGCCCAGGAATTCACTAGTTTCCTTGATCCAAAGGCTCTGCCAGTACTGGTGCTGATCTCTAACACAGGAAGATGACACATATTTAAAACTCTTGGGGACTGTATTCATAGGCTCATGTCTTCCATCTGGTTCCCAGATGGGATATTTTGGGACCTTGGTCAATTTGGCAGGTTTTGAGATTCTTCCTCATTAAAGCAAACACAGGGGTTCTGGTTCTCTGAAGAGATCTGTTATGGGATGTAGTCTTCAAAAACATTGATTGCATCAATCTTCTTCACATAATGCTATCTCTACTAAAATAGATGGCAAAGTTGCAAATGTTTGAGTCAAAGGAAATTCAGTTGCAAACTAGATTCAAGTTTCAGTGCTTAGGGATTTCATTTTAAGCATATAGGTCTGGGGATAATGCATCAGAAATCAGGTGGACAGATAAGAGGACAAAAGAAAGGGAGAAGTCAAACATTTAGGTAAGCATGAATGCTGACATCCATAGGAGCTGAAGAGGCAGAGAACTGTGGGGAGTTAACTCTCCAGTCAGATAGAAACAGAGAGGAAATACCTACATACAAGGCATTAAACCGAGTGCTCAGATGAAGATCACTGACGTGGTTCTCATTTTGGAAGAAATCCATTCCCCTGTAGACTACCCAGACCCTGCAGCGAGAATGTAGGTAATTGAGAGTATTTGATTGATGTTAAAAGTTATGCTATTAGATGGAAGAAATGGGTTTTTACAGATATGGAAATTACAATTTGTTTATACATCTAAATTGACATTTATTGAGCCCTTCTTCTGGGTAGGTCTCATTCTGGTTGATGGGGAAAGATATGAATAAATCATGGATCTTTTTCAGTAATTCACTGACTTTTAAGGAGACAAAAAAGTCTGTCATCAACTGATGGACTACAACAAAGTATGGGAGATGACATGATAAATAAGTATGTAGGCATTGTTGTGGGAGACCACAGAAGGATGGAGAGATCAGAGGAGACTTCCTGGAAGACATGGGACCCAGGCTGATAACTGAAGAGAAAGCAAGAATTAGGTTGAGAAGTGGAGGGAGTCAACGCCTGATATAGAGGCTAAGGGAATAGAACAAAGTCATGGAAATAGAATAAGTCTTGGTGTTCGGGGATGCATTCAGTGAATATTTGTGGAGCACAGGAATTTTGCCAGTAATGGATCTAAGCACTGGTTATGGTCAAGACAGGCAACATCTTTAACCTCATGCTTCTTGCAGTCTTTTGAGAGAGAGAAACACCTAAATGGAAATTTAATAGAGTGTGATAAGCACTCTGAAAGGGGCAATAACAACAACAAAGGGGGAGCACAGAAGGAGGATGTTTATCCCAGCAAGGGGGAAGAGAAGGGAGAGAGCAGGATGACTGAGAAAACATCCCTAGGAGATAATTGAGTCTTAAAAAATGACTACGAGTTAATCAGGCAAAGAATTTGGGAAAGTTTCAACAGTGGAGATAGCAGACACAGAGGCAGTGAGGCAGAGGAAGACCGGGTGTCTTCAGGAAACTGAGTGTTTCTGGAAGTTGAAGATAGTGGTTAGGTATTTCTTATGTGATTGATTATGGATCCAAAGCTGGATCGAGAAAGCAAAACATTGAGGCATTCTCTATAGACTGAGAGAAAAGGAATAAAACGATGACAGGAAGTTTCTCTGAAGTCAAAGAGCACACTTAGAGATAATTTGGGAGGAAAAGAGCTGGAAGGATGAGGGGGTTGGAATTAGTATGTGGAGAACGTATTTGTGATATAAAAGGTATAGGAGTTCGGTTGGTGACAGTGGAAGTAGAGAGGGAGGTATAAGTCACTGGGCATGAAATCAGTCAGGAACTCTGAAGCCAAGGCAGTTGTCATAATGTTATGGACATAGATGCCGAGTCACCCACTCCCAGGATTTGGGGTAGAGGGGAAGCCGGGTACCCAAGTCTTAAGTCAATGCACAGGAGTGGCCATAGAAACGATAGATGAGAACAACACAGAAGAATAGAAAGTGGTGTACGTAGCTGACAAGAGATTCTTACAGTGGTCAGAATGGCATTGGAAACTGGGGTAGTTGCAGATCCCTCCTGGTGTCCTAGCCGCACCCATTGCTGCAGAACATGAAGTCAGACTCAGTGGAGAGCTGAGTTTCAGTTTAGGTGAAAGATGAAGGAAATACACGTTAGGAGGTTAAACTTGGAGAGCATTCTAAATGTCAAGAGCACAAAAGGAGTCTGAGAGAAAGCAGCTCAGGTCAGTCAGAAGGGGACAGAGGGGCACAGCAGGATGGGGAGAAGGGGATAGGTTGGGTTGGGGTAAGGGGGTTGGGACCTGCCTTTTGAGCAGGCAAAGGTGAAAGGCCTGGGTGGGTTTAGTTTGTTAGCTTTAAAGTTCCCAAGGGCAGACTGCGTGCACGTGGAGATCATGGCCCCCACAGCAATAGGGGTCTGTTGACCTTGTTTAACTGCCCCTCCTCCGTGCCATCCCTGTTTCCTCTCCTCTTGGTCTCCTCTTTCTGCTTGAAAAGCTCAGGCCAGGTTAATACAGTGTAGGCTTTTTCTAACCCCCCTTGCTTTTGGAACCTGACTTTGACAGTCATTAGGCAGCTTCTCGGAGCACCTGCTGCAAATCCTTTTAAGTGTAGATTCTATGCAAAATCCAGAGCTCCAACTGCTTCACAACTGCTCTGTCCTTACCTAGCAGCTGAGGCCAGAGTGGCTTGCGATACATCTATGCCTTCCCCACGTGTCTGTGTCTCGAGGGGGATATACAACTATCTTGCAGGGAAGTCCACCCAAACCAAGAGTCCGAAAGTGTGTGTCCATCCTGCATTTCCAAATCGCTCTTTCTCCCTTCTGAATTGTCTACATCCTGTTTCTCAAGTTCCTTATCTTTCATCATGAACCTTGGATACCTTTATATAATATCCAATTGATTTTTAATGTTGGCCTTAGATTTATTGAACAGTGGCCAGAATGGGTGTTGATATGCATTTATTTTTCATGTTTCACTTTGTAGTGATCCTAGTAACACTTTACATTTATAGAGCATTTTTACCCCTAAAAGCTTAAAGCACTTAACAGGAAACTATTTAACAATCCCCTTAACATTCTTGGAAGACAGACATATGATACATAACTGCTGCAGCCTCAAAAATGCCTTTTCACTTGGAACAACTTTTATTGAAAACAATATCAGAGGAACTATCGGCTGAGCTTTCCGGATTTATTTACAGTAATTTAGCTCCTATCTCTCCATCATCAGCATACCTTCCATGTCCACAATGAAGTTATTTATGAGTCTGGAGCTTGGTTTGGACCATCGTTTTAAATTAAAGTAGCTTATCCTTTGTATGCCGATTCTGATAAAAGAACCAGAAACTGGTTCTGAAGGGTGACATAGCAAAGGGAGTATAGTTTTTGTGATTATAGGAGATAGGGTAGGAAAAGAGTAATGAATGGGGTATGGTAGAAAGAACATGGTCTCATATGTCACCAAATTGGCCAATTTAACTTATTCAGTATGTATTTAGTATCTGCATTAATAAGGGTTAGTTTGACTGTAAGTAATAGGAAAACTCAGAGGGTTGGTGGGATAAATGCCATAAAACTTAATTTCTTTCCACATCCAGTTGCACTGGAGGCAGATCCTGGCTTGCTCTGGCAGCTCTGCTCCATGAGGTCCTCAGGAACTTAGTTTTCTTCTAGCTGAATGCTCTGCCTTTCCTTTGTAGGTTAAAATGATAGCATTAACATTTCAGGCAACAGGATAGAAGAAGAATATTGAACAAAGACAAAGTGGGTTTCCCAGCTGTCTCTCACAAGTTATAGTAATTCCACACACTATTTTGCTAGAACTTAAACACATGGCCCCATCTGACTTTAAGGGAGGACAGAAAATTTAGTCTCTATCTGTGTGACCATGTCCTTAGACACAAGTTCTGTTACTATTGAAAAAGAGCAAAGGGAGAGCAGAGAAAAACCAATAGTAGCTCTTTACAGTCAAGATTACCTGCAAGTCACTGCCGGCTTTTTCCACAAAGTCACTGTTTGACCCTGGGCAATTTTATTTTTGGACTTAATTTCCCTGTCTGCAAAATGAAGCCATTGTACTAGAAGATTTCTAATAGCCCTCCCATTGCTAATAGTCTAAGAATAAATGAATGGCCAGATGAATCAATAAATGACAGTAAAGTGACAAGGATCTTCATAATGCAATGGACACAACAAGGTCACTAGATTCATGCTGTGGAACTCTGAATCAATGACAGTGAAAAGGAGCAGATCACATGGCTATCGGTATAACTTTTTCTGATTAAATATTTATTATTCAAATATTTAATTATGTAATATACATCACTCAGAAACATGCATAAACTTAAATGTGTACTTTAATAAATAGCTATTAAATAAAAACTCATATAGTCTTAATTGAAGACAAAAAAGAAATAACATTGACAGCAGCTCAGAGGGTCTCTCGTGTTTCCCTATCAGATCACAAACATCTGGTAACCCTTAAAATTCTAAATCATGCAGATGATTTTATCGTGACTTTTGTGATATTATTTCCTTTACTGTTCTACCTGTGGATAGGTAGATAAGGCAGATAAGGATACCTATTAAGTATCCTTAAATACTATAACTTAGTGTTTCCCGCTTCTGGACCTCAAGAATGAAATCATTCTTACACTAGCCTCAATAGACAATGTATTATATGGTTCCATTTATTTGAAATGGCCAGAACTGACAATCTGTAAGAGACAGAAAATAGATTACTGGGTGCCAAGGGTCAGGAACATTGATGGAAATGAGGTGTAGCTACTAATGGGTACAGTAATTTTGGGGGAAGACGAAGAAAACGTTCTAGAATTGATTGTGGTGATGATTGCATAAGTCTGTGAATATACTAAAAACCACTGATTCATTTAAATGGACAAATTGTTGCTATGTAAATTGTATCTCAAAGCTGTAAAAATCATTCTAAATATGTAACATCTTAGGATATAGATCTCTTTAGAATTGTGAGATTCATTATATAACTTCACTTTGTTCATTTTGATTACATGACACTCTATTATGTAGTGCATCCTACAGTTTATCCTTTCAGCTGTTGATGACATGTGAATTTTTTTCAGATTTTTGATTCATGAGCAGTTTGCTTTCCACACACCTGCGTGCGTCTTATGGTATGTGTATATACACATTTTTCTAGAGTAAAGGTTCTTAACCTGGAGCCCTTGGACATCCATGGGAATTGCTTGGTCATAGGATCAGAAAGGTGTCCTACAATTGTGAAAACAGTTGTACCAGTTTCCGCTCCGGTCAGCAATATGTGAGAGTTTTTGTTGCTCTCCATGCTCTTCAACTTCGATATTGACAGGTTCCAATACAGATGTTGCTTTTGTAGATGTTCGTTTTCTGGCCTAGGACAGGCCTGTGAATCAAAGGGAGAGGTTACTAGTCTAAGTAGTCTTAAGGAATATGGGAGCAAAGGAGAAAAATGGCATTTGTACAATAGGGATGCTCAAACTTTCTGTGCATCAGATGATGTCATTGATATATTCATTCATTTATGCAGTCAACAAGTATTCATTGAGCACCTGCTTTTTGGCAGGTACCATGTCAGCTTTCATGGAGCTGAGAGCCTTGATGGGGAGAGAGACAGTGAAAGAAATGAGTTAGTGAGAAGTGCTAGAAGGAATGTGCTTCTACAAGAGCATGGAAGAGAGGGACCAACTTAAACTGGGACATGTGAGCTACCACAGCTGAGAACTGAAGGATAACATAGTGTTAACAGCAAAGATTGGAGCCTTCTCGATGGAGATAAGAGCACTGACAAAGAACTTTGACAGGGGACCATTGTGCATTCAGGGAGCTTAAATAAAGTTTGCCTGACTGCAAAGTAAAAGTGGAGGGTGGAGGTATGGAGGTAGAAATAAGGCATGGTTCAGGTCAGAAAGATTACTGAAAGATTAGTGAAGGCCATGTTCAGGAGTTTAGTGTAAATTTTAACTTCATTTTCTAGCCCTGCAGTGTTTTAAGCGGGGGGCGGGGGGGCAGGAGGTCACATGATCAGATTTTCATTTTGAAAAGTCCAATTTGCAATAGTGGAAAAAGAGAGTCAAGAGTATGATAGGTAGAAACACAGATGGATGGTAGATGAGAAGTTAGAAAACCTGATAGATTCTGTAGCTATTTAATAGGTAGATATACTGAGTGAGAGTGAAAACATCAAATTGACAGTGACATTTCTGGTTTTCATAAGTGGAAAAATGGAGGTAACCTTCACAAAGATAAAGAACACTAGGAAAGGACAGGAGGTGGGAAAGAGAAACCAAGTTTCATTTTTTAGTTTAAAGTACCTTTTGAGATACTGAAGTAGAACCCTGCAGAGTGAAAGCCTGATGAATCCTGGAGCCTCCACTCCGAAGACCCAGGGAAAATTATCTAGTATTATTAGTGTCATCAATTCATCTGTAAGACAGGAATAATAGTAACCGCCTTGTAGAGTTCTTGTGAGGAAAAAATAGAAAATGCTTCAAGAGAGATGGCACGGGTTAAGAACTTAATGTTATTTTAATTTCTGTTTGCTATGTGCTACTAAGGAGATGTGAAGTAAGCAGTTGGATAGAGGGCTATTGAGCTGAGAAGAGCATCCTAAGCTAAAGATGTATTCTTTCTTATGAAAAATTCCAAAAATCTGTAAGAGTAGACAGAACAGTATAATGAAATCCCATATATGTAGGCTGTAGCTTCGAGAATAATCAGTTCATGATCAATCTTGTTTCATGTATACCTTTCATCTGTACACACTGTGCTCCTATCTTGGATCATTCTGAAGCAAATCACAGATCTATCATCTTATCTGTCAATGTACTAGAGTATGTGGAGATAGAAATTGAAGAGTCATCTGCATATAGGAGGCAACTGAAGTCCAGATTGCACATATCTCTTTGCCTGAGGAGAAAGGAAAGGGTGAGAAGAATATTAGGCCTTAAGACATTCCAAAATTGGATGGCTGAATAGAAGAGAATAGGCCTACAAATGACAGAAACCATGGTGGGAGAGGTAAGACAAAAACCAAGAACTCATGGTATCACAAAAACCCAGGGAAGAGAATATTTTAAAGAGAGTATTCTGTAGTATCATGTATTATCAAGAGGTCAAGCAAGATGGGGTTGGAGAAATGTCCATTGGCTTAGGCAACATTAATGGCATTAGATTTTCAGTTGAGTAATGGGGGAAGAAACCACATTGTAGTGATTTGGGAGTAGCAGGTGAGAAAATAGAGACAATGAGTTTATTTAGATGATTACTTCAAGGATGGAATCTTAATTATATCTAAGCCCTCATCAAGAAATCTAGTTGAGAGGAACAAGTTTATGATTCCAGAGACCTTGGTGGATAGTTGACAGTGGTTGGTTCCTGCGAAGGGGGAAGAAGTTCAGAGCCCAGGTGGAGGGAGTAGCCCTGAGCTTCACATCTAGAGATTCTGATTCAGCAGTTCTTGGCTGTAGCCCAGGAATCCGCTATTCAAAAAATATCTAAAATATTTCAGATACAAGTGGTCAAGGATGATTTTTGGGAAATATTGACCCGTAAGTTTAGACCAAACTTCTTGCTATGTAGGCAGGACTTTAACATTTTCAAGTAATCACAACAATTCTTTGAGAGCATTGGACTTGTTTCATTAAGATATGTATGGTCATTGTTTCATTATATAAGGATGTAAGCTCAGGGTAGAGCTATCCTTCTGTCCCTCAAAATGGTTACTAATTACATTTGGGCACATTCCCTTGAAAACTTATTTTTCTACTTTCTCCCCACACTTAAGCTCATGTAGCTTGTGTGAGTTGGGTGTCCTTTTTCACTCACCTTTAGATTCTTAACATTTTCTGTGTTACTATGAATGGTTTGTAAACATTTTATTGGATTCCCATTTCCATAGTCTGTTTTCCCAATTCTTTTTCCGTACCTGCATAAGCAATACTCTTGTCCTGCACACGCATACTCTGGGTTATATGACTGTTCTGACCAATGAGCTCTAAAGTCCCACCTGTCCAATTCAAGAAAGCAATCGTAGGGTACTTCCCCTAGGCAACTCACTTCCCCTCTTTTCTGTTTCGCTTTTCTCAATGCTGCTGGCTTTCAAGCTTCCTCCTCCTCTGCTGTCAGGCTCAGCTGATGACTTCACTGAGAAAACTCTCTAGCGTGTAGACAGGCTCTACCCTATCTACCCATCTGCAATCAAATACTCTGGCTTCTCGCCTTTTGACTATGAGGAAATTTCTATGGTCTTATCTACCCTGCCACTTGGGCGCTCGGTGCCAAATATTTCATGGCAGCACACCATTGATATTTCTCTATCTACAGATTGTTTTGCAGCACTGGAAGACTTTTTTGTTTTGTTTTGTTTTTAATCCTTAAATTTTCTTCCATCATAATTCACAAATGAACACATGCAATACTTTTTGGAGCCCCTTGCTGTTGCTGCTTTATTTCTTTCTTTATCCTCTATAGCAAAACTTGTGGTGTAAGAAACATCTATGTTCACTGTCTCCAATCCTTCAGCCCCCCTGCAGTCAGGCCCTTGCCCTCATGACTCCAGCAGAACAGTCCTTCCAGAATTTACCAGTGACCTCAGCATTCGTAAAAACATTCATAACTTCTCACTTTCAGCTCAGTCTGTCCAGGGGCAGTATTTGTCTGAGTAGATCACTCCCTCCTTTTTTTTTTTTGTTTTTTTTTTTTTTTTGCTACACTAGATTTATGTGGGTTCCAGAATGGAAGGTATTTTTCATGTTTGTCTTACCTCAGTGTCTGCTCTTTCTCAGTCCCTTACGTTGGGGCTTCCCCTTATCTTCAGCCCCCTCTACCCCATTTTATTGAGAAATAATGGACATACATCACTGTAGAAGCATAAGGCACATGTGACATATGACTTACATAGATCGTGAAATGGTCACTGCAATAGTTGAAACTGACTTCCATCTTCTCAGAGAGATGCGATAAAAAGGAAAAACATTTTTTCTTTGTGATGAGAGCTATTAGGATCTCCTGTCAACAACTATTGTCATCATGCAGTACAGTAAATCCCTAATATTTATCTTAGTTTTTTTTATTATGTTCAGTTAGCCACCGTATAGTACATCATTAGTCCTTGATGCATTAGTCCTTGATTAATTAGTTAAGCGTAACATTCAGGGCTCATCACAGCACTTGCCCTCCTCAATACCCAGAGTGCTGGGTATCTTATAGTTTGTTTATAATGTTTGTCTACCTTCCTGCCATTCCGCCTTACCGCCCCACCCCACAGCCCTGGTAACCACAAGTCTGATCTCTTTTTTTCACATGCAAATGCTATCTTAAAGGATTTGTCTTTCTCTAACTTATTTCACTTGGTATAATGCCTTTGAGGTCATCCATTTTGCCACAAGTGGTAATTTCTTTTTTTATAGATGAATAATTACATTGTGTATGTACATCATATTTTCTTCTTCTGTTCACCCATTTATGGATGTGTAGGTTGTTTTCATGTCTTGGCTATTGCAAATAATGTGTCTGTAGCTTTTTTTTATTTTTTATTTGACAGACAGAGATCACAAGTAGGCCAGAGGCAGGCAGAGAGAGAGGGGGAAGCAGGCTCCGCGCTGAGCAGAGAGCCCAATGTAGGGCTCGATCCCAGGACCCCAGGATCATGACCTGAGTGGAAGGCAGAGGCTTTAACCCACTGAACCACCCAGGTGCCCTGTGTCTGTAGCCTCTGTGTGTGTGTGTGTGTGGCTTTTAAATGTAATAGTCCCTGGTCTCCTAGCTTGCTCTTTGATTCTCATTTCCCTGCTTGGTGACCTCATTCAGTTTTATGGGTAAATCAGATATGTCCTAGGCAGCTTGAACTTAACACCTTTCAGCATCAAAATCTTGTTTTCTACCACCCAAATTACTACTCCCATTATCTTTTATATTTCAACAAATGGCAAGTCCATTCTTCCACATACGTGGGGGATCATCCATGCCTCCTCTCTTTAATGATCCACATCCAGTCCATTAGGATATCTTACTGGCTCGACCTTCATAGTGGTAGGATCCAAAATCCTACCACTTCTCACCATCTCCACTATTACTGCCCAGATGAAAGCAACAGTCCCCTCTCAGCGAAATCACTGGATTCTCTTCTAACTGCTCGCAGCAGTGTTATTTTACAGTTGGTGAGAGGAGCACCTCTTCTAGCCTCAAGCTCAGGCCGTAGGTCAGGGTAAGTCAGTCTTGGAATGTGGGGTTGCATTCGAGTAAAAATCATATTTAGAGAAGACTGTGTTGGAGGTTTCAGTTGTGCAGTCAGGGTATGAATGGCTACTGCAGAGGCTGCCGCTTCAATATACGGATAAGCATGTTGCACATATGAAGACCCTGATGGATTCGGGCAGGGAATTCCAACTGCCTAGTACTAGACAGGGAAGGAGAAGGAGTCTGAGCTGTGATCAGTGACCAGAATGGTGCTGGAGAGAGAGGTGCCCTACTGGGTGGTGGGGAGCCTGCGTGCTTGAGAGGCACTGCCTGTGAACCCCAGGAATTCCTATGCAGAAAGGAGGAGTAGGAGTAGGCTTTGATGGTGCCTCAGGAAGCTGGCAAGGCAGGAGTAAAGAATCTGCCATATGTAATTCAGAGAGTGATAGGAATGAGGGGATGAGAAGTGTGGGTCATTTAGAACCAGCTCTGGGGGCTTCTGTTTGAGGTTGCCTCCATCTTTGTGGCTGGCCTCCTGGATCACACTCTGAAATCCTGTCATTATGGAGACACAGCCTAAGAGGACACTAAGACCAAGGGAAGGGGCTCAGTACATTTCCCTCAGACTGCTATCTCTTACCAGAGTTACTAATGCAGCTCCTGATGACCAGGAGAGTGTGAGAGAATGTTGAGAGCAAATGTGGCCCCGTAGATCTTAATGAGTCCCATAGAGCAAAGGCAGTGGGTCTGGTTTCCAAGACATGTTTTCACAGGAGTTAGGAAGCACCTTTGGATGCCGCATTCATTGATGCTTTTTCCCAAGTAGGGTCTATCTTGACAGCTTTCTCCATTAAATTATGGCTAGAGGCACAGAACAATGCCTGCTGTGCTGGAATGTTCCAGGAGAGCCCACTGAGAACGCTAGTAATGAACAAGCAATGATATTTGGGCCAATTCTGTTGTATCCATAGACAGTCACAGGGATAAAGTTGTCTTGTTGGCATTTTGGATGAGTTTAGGGAGTAAAGCAAAGTATTTTCTTATAATTAATATTCACAAAACTGGTTTTCAATTTAAATATCTTCTCTAATAGGCAAAGTAATCCAAAGTGGGCCTTTTCTTTTATATTATGGATTAGTCATCCAAAGGAAGATAATGAGGCTTTCAATGACATTTACAGATAATTCTATCAAAAATGACAAGAAAAAAAAAAGGAAAATGTCCTCCAAATTATCGTAGAAGTAAACAAATTTGAGTCACAAATGTTAGAGTGCTCATGTTTTTTCATACTTCTAAAAATGTTTCTTACATGATAAAGAATTTGCAGAGAAATATTTTGTTTCACTGCCCAAGAAGTATATTTCATTTGTATGTTAAGCATCACCTTCTTTATGTTCAGTTTTTTACTGAAATATGGTTGTTATACTAGTTTTATAAAATCAATAAATTATAAGAAATAATGAAAAAAATCGTGCACCAATCAATGAAGCCATCCAAGCAATGGGTTCCTTCTTGTGAAATTAGTTTTTTGGTAATGCTTTCTCATAATTAAGGGATTAATTAGGTTCCTAAAACCCCTTTTGAGATAGGCATCAGTAAACCCATTTTACACCTATGAGAACTGAGGGATAAAGAAACTGATTTTTCTCAACATCATAACAAATTTAAAGTTATAACTTCAAGAATCGAACCTCAGGGTATTGATGTCTTCCTTCCAAGACGTAATATACTCGGTATGTGTTTGTTGGAATGAGAGGGTGTGTGTGTGTGTGTGTGTGTGTGTCTGTCTGTCTGTCTTGGGGAGTTGTTTTCTTATATCATGTAACCCTTGTAACCAAAGCTATTCTCCAGGGAAGGGAAAGATAATGTCCCACCTCATTTTAGATTCCAGAGACTCAGTGTGTGGCTACAGGTAATGGAAAAGTAGGTAGTCCCATGAGAATTTGGCAAAAGACTCTGGGAAGTAGTTGTTCCAATAATTCTCTTAAAGGCAGAATTTATCATTTCCTCAACAGAGAAATGTGTCCAGATAAATCTCATTTGATGGGTTATCTATAAGTCTTAGTCCCAGGGCTCATATCCCAGCTGTGTTAATAACTTGCTGTGTGACTTTGAGTTACTCACTGAATCTCTAGAGTTGCTTTTAGTGCTAAAATCAGAGAATGCTCAGATTCTGTGCAATACAAAGTGACATTACACAATTCTGGCTTGAAGGTGTACTGACAGTTAATCTGGATAATTAGTTTTATTCTAATTACAGTGGGAATTTAAGTGAACACTGAACACACTTTTCCTCTCCACCTTGTTGCTTCTACTCATATCTCTTTATTTAGGAACCTTCAGGGTTCTTGACCTTAACTTTCCTGATTGGTCGAGAAACATTTCATCATATTTCTTCAGCTGTGGTATTTACCTTTTGAAACACCTTGCAATTATTATTGCTTTCTCCTGCGGTTGATAATGTTGTTGCCACAGATAGTAGCGTTGACAGAGCATTGGAAGAGAGCCCGGTGATTTAGTCCACTTGAATCCATTATCAAGGGTTTTTAGGGGTTATGTAACCCAGCTCCTCCTTGTTATAGTCCCCTGTTAAAAATTAACCATCTGGCTTGGTAGAAGCTGCCTTCTAACTGTTTTTCATAACAGTGGCCCTGGTGCCAAATGTTGGTTCCCATGGAAATGATTTAAAACACGCACTAAAATCTGGGAATGGCTGTGTTTTCTCCATCTAATTTCTTCCATTGTCTTCTGTAATACCAAAGTTCCTATTTTATTGAGAGTTACATAATTGTCACCTGTTGGAGACACTGTCAGAGTAGGGGCTAGGATTTGGGGGCATGCATCTATCTTCCAGTGTTAAAATGTTATATAATTATGGAGAAAACACATAAAACCAAGTAGCTTAAATCTGTTAAATAAATAAAAGCTCTATAAACTGTTAATAAAACACCATATTTTATTAAATGCTTTAGGGTAAATTCTAAAGGTTTAAAATCCTACTTCTTGGAAAAAATATTTGACTAGAACTATCAAGGCGAAGGAAACTTTTTATTGACCAAAACATAATTATCAAACTGTCATTTTTTAAAAATAATAATAACAACTTCTGCATTTTGGCCTCTTGTACTGTTGAGGTACTGTGGTGAAAACCTTGCATACGTTGGCTTATTTAATCCTTGTAGCAGACCTATGAGATAGGTAATATCACCAGCCCCAAATTAAAACAAGGGAACCCGAGGCACAGAGCATGTAGATCTCTTGTCCAGCTACTGGGTGGCAGAGATGAATCTGGAGTCCGCGTTTCTTCTGCGCCACACTGCCTCTCATAGAGGTAATACTTCTATGTGTACCCATTTTAGACAGATCCAGAACACGTTTCTTAATCTTCCTTAGGAGTGTACAGCAGATACAATTGAACTTTCCTGTGCTGGCTAAGAAATGACTTCCTATAAGAGGCTATCTGGACTAATCTCAACTTTTCCCTAATCCCCATTTATCCACCTCCTTAGCATGTGCCTCAGTTGCCCAGACAATATCTGCACATAGCTTTGTGTACATAATGTAATCTGACCCAATTGCACATCCTTCGCTGACCTTCCAAAATGTTCTGGCATGCCCTTTGGAACTCCCAGTACTCAACAAAACCCTCAGTATCATTAAGTTCTTTCAGTAGTTCCTTCATCTTTGTGGTCTAAGTGAAAGCTTGCATTCTGCTGATGATACAGACTCTCCAGCAGCCTGCTCTAGGGAGTAGCTGATTTTGGTCTTCTCCCCATCACTTGGTCTCCTACTGTAGAATTTCACACCTGAATTTTGGGCAGGGCGGGGGGGGGAGGTTGTCCACCACTGGTCCTGTCAGCATGCTTAATACAGACAGGATGTCTCTCATGTAAATGGCATATCCGGTGGGATTTTCTTTCACCTCATTTTGACTCCCCATCACATACACTCGAGACCTTGTCATTAGCAATGTCAGCTTTGCAGTCCAGATCTCTTTCGGGCATGACTTTCTGGACATTGCTACCGCCCGCCCCCTTCACGTGTAGTCCCCCCGGCACCAAGTCTTTTATCCCATCATCGCTCCAAATCACAGCTTTACTGCTTATTCTCAACCTCATGCTGGTAGTTTCTTCCTTACTCAGTTCATAGCCCATGCTCCATCATGAAAATCACTCCCTTGTACCTCTCTTCTCTGGAGTACCTGCCAGTCTCCTCTGCCCTGTGAACTTTCCTCTGAGGAGTTCAGTGTTGCGCAAGGAAAAGACGGGACTGGACACTCAGCGCTGTCTGGTGGAGTCACTACGTGTCCTAGTATATTTGCTCCCTTACTCTTTGAGAAGACTGCTTCACTTTCATTTATTTATCTAGTTAGTTAGTAAGTAAGTAAGCTTTATACCCAACTGAACTCATGACCTCAAGATCAAGAGTAGCACGCTCCACTGGCTAAGCCCACGAGCTGCCCCTGAGAAGCCTGTTTCCAACTTTGCCTGTCTTATGAGATCTTCTATTCTGTTTCTCATCTATAACTTTGAACTAAAGTCCTCACTTTTTATTTCATCGAGAGATTAGAAGCAGTCTAATAAGAAATAGCTCTCATTTTCCTTTATCAAGGATAGTGACTGAACATCTGTATTCTTATATGCTGCCTTGCAAATTGTTACGCTGGATGAACCGTCCCTACTGAAACGTCTCTTCTTGGACTCTGGATCCCCATCCCCTCTTGCCTACTCAAGAGGAATATGCATTTCTCCCTGATTTCTCTTCATGTTGAATGTCTGCCTATCTACTGGATCATTTCCATCAACAATAAACTTGCTATACTATTTCCCATCTTAATAAGAAAGGCAGAGTCCTGTCTTGGAATCTACCTCCTCTTTCTCACCAGATGCAATGTACTCCTCTTCCCTTTTTCTCTATGTTCCTTCCTAATCACTTCATTCTCTCTGGCTGTCTCCCTTTCACCAGTCTCTAAATACCAGAAGATATTTAACAAGCCATCCTCTTCTCTCTTCATTTCTCTATAGATACTGTTTTTCTTGGTAATCTCACCTTATACCATGATTTTCCATATACAATTTGTATTGACTTCTGAGATCCAGACTCATACATCTATCTGCACACACAGTAGTAGCTTCACCTGGAAATCTAAGAGATGCTTTGCTTCTAACATGTTCAGAAGAGAACTACATCTATGCTATTGTCCTTTTCTTCTCCAATCTTTTCCATCTTTGTGACTTTACCATTATATATGGACTTGAGATGCCAGTCTGGCTGTCTCACTTTATACCCTGGAAATCCTGCTGGCTCTGCCTTCAATATATATTCTGTGTTTGGAACCCCCATGATGTCACACAACACAGCTGTCAAAGAGATCATGCTAAAAGTTCAGGTATAGCTGAGTAAAAATGACAGACTATAGAGGGGCGCCTGAGTAGCTCAGTTGGTTAAGCATCTGGCCTCAGCTCAGGTCATGATCCTCAGGGTCCTGGGATCCAGCCCTTCAAGCCTAGCATCAGGCTCCATGCTCCTCCCTAGCTTGTGCTAGCACTGTCTTGTGCTCTCTTTCTTATGTGCTCTCTCTCTCAAATAAATAAAATCTTAAAAAAAAAAAAACAAAACCACAGACTACAAATAAAGTCCTAGAATTCTTCACATATTTTGACTTCCTGTTGCCTCTCTGTACTTCCCTTGGTGCCAGTTATATTGGGAGCCTTGCAGTTTCTCCAACCTCAGAGCCTTGGCACTTCCTTTTTCCTCTGCTGGGGATGCCCTTTGTGTTCTTCGTTCAGGTAGCTTTACGACTCACTTATCTCCTTCAAGTCTGAGCACAAATCACCCCAGAGAGTACTGGAGAGTACTCCTCCCACTACCCCCAAGAAAGAGCACTGCCCACCCCCTCTAGTAACCATTTCCTTGCATAGATTCTTTTTTCTTCCTAATACTTAAATTTTATGTGTAATTGTATTTTAAAAAATTCTCTTTTTTTCCCCACACTGGAGAATAAGCCCAAAGAGGACAGATAGCTTACCTGCTTTGCTTATTCCTGTATGTCCAGACATGACACCCATGCTTGACACATACAAGTTCAGTAATTATCTGTTGCATGGAATACTCTCTCATTCCCATGTTTTGCTCATGGGATCCTCCCTGTCTGAGAGGAATTGAAGAGTAATTTGAGAATATAATTCCTGTCTTAAGAGTTTATTAGGTAGTTTTCAGTTGACCAGGTACACCTAAATTACTAAAATACCCTTTGTAATTATGGACCAGTCTTGTGAGAAAGAATATATCCCAGCTACCCCAAACATTATGCCCCCTATCTCTTCATTGCTTAACAGTTTTTATAATGAAAAAAGCTTTCCATTCAAATTTAACTCACTGTAAATGTTAGGCAGTTTAAAGTACTTAACCTTATTTGCACCTCAAAGTAATGTTAGGTTAGTATTTCTGTTTTGCAGATGAGCAACTAGAACTCAGTGATGATGTGATTTCCCTAAATTCTGAATTGTAAGTGATATAGACAGGACTTAAGCCCATGCCTTGCATACTCTCCATGAGGTCAGAGCATTGTGAGAATAAACTTAACAAAGCCGAAGGTGGAAGAGTTAACACATTGGTACCAATGAGTTTCAAAATCTGTGACTCCAGAAGTGATTAGTGTTAGGGCAAGGGGGGCTGAAATACCAGGACATAAGGGCATTAGATACAACTGTGGAAGAGGGAAAAAGCTACAGCAAACTTTACAACCTTTACACTGATAATAAAATGAGAGTGTGTGTTTGCCGTAGACTAGCATGATTGTAAATCTGTGCAAAGATAAAGGTGAGCATAAAATTATTTTTAAGCCATAATCATTCTGAATATCAATTAAAAAATAATCCAATATCCTCAGACTAATTTTTGCTGGGCTATTTGTTCAAATGTTAGATAACCTCAGACTGTTTACTACCCCCCAACATATTCTTCTATTTTCATTAAAGAAGCCTTTGGGAAAATTTCTACCTCTGTTCCCCTATCTTGGCTATTAAATAATTTGTTCTATGTACTCTCCTATTTACTCAGGAAGATAAACATGTATGCATATTTATACATACGCAAATGAAAATGGTCTGTGCTGTATATACTAATAAGAGGATTCTTTCTTTAACATATCATAGATCTATCTAGTTCTAAGCTAAATACATATAAATCTAACTTAGATGTTTTAAAACACTTCCATAGGGGTGCCTGGGTGGCTCAGTTGTTTAAGCCTCCGCCTTCAGCTCAGGTCATGATCTCAAGGTCCTGGGATCGAGCCCCACATCAGGCTCCCTGCTCAGTGAGGAGCCTGCTTCTCCCTCTCTCTCTGCCTGATGCTCCTCCTGCTTGTGCACTTGTGGTTTCTGTCAAATATATCAATTAATAAATAAAATCCTAAAAAAACCCCACTTACATAGTATTTGTGTGGTTATATAATATTTTATATAATTTTTTTCTGATGAACATTCATATCTTTCCTTTGTATTTGTACTTTTTTGCTATTGCAAGCAATGCTATAGTATCATTATAATGATATTTTCAATCCTCACAATTTTATTTCTGATGGATAAATTCCCAGAATTTGAAATGTTAGGTCATAAAGTATTCACAGTTCTTTTTCTTTTTGAAGATTTTAAAATTTATTTTAGAGCACATGTGTGGGCGAGTAGGGGGAGGGGCAGAGTGAGACTCTTAAAGCAGATTCCCATCTGAACCCAGAGCCCCATACAGCGCCCATCCCACAACTTATGAGACCATAACCCGAGTGGAAACCAAGAGTCTGATGCTCAACTGATGGAGCCACCCAGGTGCCCCCACAGATCTACTTTTAAGAGCTACTGCAGGGGTGCTGGGTGGCTCTATCCATTACGCAGTTGACTCTTGAGTTCAGCTCAGGTCCTCTTCCTGCAATCATGAAATCAAGCCCCGTGTTGGGCTCCATGCTCAGTGGAGAGTCTGCTTGTGGTTCTCTTTCTCTTCCTCTTCCTTTGCCCCTGCCCCCTCAAGTAAATAAATGTTAAAAGAGCTACTGAAAAATTGATTTCCATGAATTTGTACCAATTTACATTCCCCCCCAACCAAAAGTGAAAATGCTTGCTTCCTTATATTCTGACAATACTAGATGTTTTAAATCTTTCAGGAAACGTTTGTGGGGGTGTAAAATGATTTCTTTTCCTTGTATTAATTTTTTCCATTAACTATTAGTGAAGTTTACTGACAATTTATATGTCTTTTATGAATTTCCAGTGTATCACTCAGTGTCCTGGCTAGTAACATGACATACTCAACTGAACCAAAGTTAGGAGGGTTAAATAAAAGGGTCTATTTACAGAGGTGAGTACAGCATTTTAGGTAGTGGTTATCAAACTTTTTGGACCCCAGATCACTTTATACTCCAGAAAACTTTAAGGACCTCAATGAGCTTTTATTTGTGTCCATTATCTATCCATATTTAACATATTTGACTTTAAAATGAAGTATTTTCATGGTGTCTGTTTCATTTAAGGAGCATCAATAAGCCCATTATATGTTAATATACAAACATAATTTATGAAAAATAAATGTTCTGAGACATAATTACTGAGAAGAGTTGCATTGTTTTACAGTTTTATGAATCTTGTTAATGTGTGGTTTAAGAGACTAGAGCTGCCTTATATTTTCCTGTGCATTCAGTCTGTTGTGGCAAAGATAAATAACATCTTAACATCTTGAATATAGATTTGGCCTCATGTAGTCTCTGAAAATGTTGTAGGCTCCCGGGGTTCTTTGAACTACATTTTGACTACATCGGGTTAAAAAAAACAAGGGATAATACAATACCCCGAAGGTAGTAACAACAGAGAGCCCTTAACCACAAGTAGGACTTAATCTGTAAGGGTGGCCTAGGTTATATCAGGAGGAGTGCCTGACAGGAGCTGTGTTCTTTGATAGAGAGGTATAGGCAACCCTTAGTAAATAGGCAAGATGATAACCGGCATGGCTTACAGCGCCTCCTTATGTCAAACCCTGCCAGAGGCTAAGGGACAATGGAGACAACTGATGTTAATCCATAGGGATCAACATACTTGGAGAAGAGGATATAAGGGAGGACAAATGGAAGCTACATAGCTCATCCATTCCATTTTTCTTGCCATGGGTATTGTTTTTTTATTGGATTATTTCTCTAGGTCAACTTTTATTTGAACTTTGTTACAATGCCTTTTATAATAATGACTAATTTTTATATTTTATGTGCTCAAAAACTTCATGTTTTTACTTATTTTATTTTATTTTTTTGGTTTAGTGCCCTCCACTCCAAATTTATATATGTGGAATTTTGGAAAGATTCTTCCAATAATATAAAAGTTTATCTTAAATCCCTGAATACATTTGTTTGTCTATGAGAAAGCATAGGTGTTTCATTTTATTTCAAATATGTTTCAAGGTAACTTAAAATTCCAGTTTCCATTTCAGTTATAGCTTTATATATGTTATGTATTATATATTAATACAAATTAATATATAAAATTATATGTAATACTGATACATAAAAATTATTTCATGCATATATACATACATTTCTCAGCCTGTTAATTTTGTTTAAATGGTAAACTACAGCCTCTACAGACGAACCAGGTAGGGGAAGGGAGGATGGAGAGATGGAATTTATGTCCTTTAATGCATGAACTTTGTGATCTGCAGATGTAAGGCCTTGTTTTACTGTCCTCTATGTCATCAGTTGGATTTTAGGAAGTTCAAGCTGACAGAGATAAGTCACCTTCCCAAGATGTCTGTATAAGATAGGAAAAATATATGCATTACAGTAGAAGAAGATGTGTTCTACTTTAAGGAAGAGGAAACTTTTTGTTTCTGTATTACCTGTTGGGCTGAGCACAATTTTTTGAGATACAAAATTGAAATGTCTTAGGGAAGGACATGAGAAGAATGTTCAGAAGAAAATATACATGGAGACACAGGTTGAGAAAAAATAAAATATCCTGGCAGCAAGATGATGCAGTGAGAAACAGTGAATCGAAAAAGATGAATCCAGGAAAGCCAATGAAACCGAGTTTTGAGGGATGAGAAAGAGAAGGGATCAGAGTAGCCTTGATTGAGTATGGGATTTAAAATAAAGAGATGAGTGAAATAAAAATTAGGAAATTTGGCTGTGTGATCACCGCTAATTACCTTCATTGTATCCTGATAAAAGCATCTAAAGAGTTGTATATATCTCTCGAGGAAGTTGTGGGATCCAATTTGAGTTTTGTTCCCCTTTGTCACCATGCTGAAACAGGCTTTAAAATGGGAAGGGAATGTCCAGCTTTATCTGGATTATGGCCATGGCCTTTGCTGATTTCATTGACTTCCTTAACTTCCTGCCAAAAGCTATTTTACCATAAATAAGGAAGTAAAGGAGGAAAATATTTAATATGAGATATGAATCTATTGGATATGCAACTTGTTTATTGTTGCAGGAAAATCAACAGGGTGGAAATGTATCAAAATTGTTGCGTTTTTAATGGATTCCCATATTAGACTCTTTCTCTCTCATCATTCAGTGTAGTCATGAGTTATAGTTTAGAAAGCACTTGTACATACATAATCATTTTCTTTCACAATATTTCTGTAAGGTAACAGAAACTTTGTGTGTCTGTGTGTTTATTTTTTTTATTTTAAGTGTGATAAAATTTAATGGATATTGAAGTGTTAATTCACCATTTTATCTGAGCCCTTGTGTGCCTTTGAAGCATAGTGTCCTTTTTTTTGTTTTTGTTTTTTTTTGTGGGTTTATTTTGTTGTTGTTGTTGTTGTTATATTAGTCACCACACAGTACATTATTAGCTTTTGATGTGGTGTTCCATGATTCATTGTTTACGTATAACACCCAGTGCTTCATGCAATCCATGCCCTCCTTAATACTCATCACCGGCTCACCCAGTCCCCTGCCTCCTCCTCTCCAAAATCCTCAGTTTGTTTCCCAGATTCCACAGTCTCTCATGGTTCATCTCCCCTCCGATTTCTCCCCCTTCATTCTTCCTTCCTTCTCTTTAGGTCCTCCCTGTTATTTCTTATGCTTCACAAGGAAGTGAAACCTTATGATAATTGCCTTTCTCTGCTTGACTTACTTCACTCAGCATAATCTCCTGTGTCTGTGTGTTTAAATCGTTTACTGATGAAGAAAGTGAAGGTAAGAAGTTTAGCTGCTTGACTCAGTGTATTTAGAATCACCTGTTTGGGGACGCCTGGGTGGCTCAGTTGGTTAAGCAGCTGCTTTCGGCTCAGGTCATGATCCCAGCGTCCTGGGATCGAGTCCCACATTGGGCTCCTTGCTCGGCTGGGAGCCTCCTTCTCCCTCTGCCTGCCACTCTGTCTGCCTGTGCTAGCTTGCTCTCTCCTTCTCTCTCTGTCAAATAAATAAATAAAATCTTAAAAAAAAAATAGAATCACCTGTTTGTGTGTGCCTCAGTGTGATGCTTCTTATATAAACTTCATGTTTTTCTCTACCAGTTGAAATGACTAGTGGATTACCACATGTAAATTTTCTGATCTAAGTCTCATCTTCATAAAGTATAAAATCATAAAATGGTTTTTTTTTTGTGCACTGATGCAACCAATGATTATATTAGATCTTTTCCTGACTAGTTCTATTTTAATTCTGACACCTGTGTTTTACAAAGCTCCAAGCAATATGCTTTCTCTTTCTTATTGGTTACCACAGCAATAATAATTTTTTAGAATTCTATTTTCTTGTGAAGATTAGTTTATTAATTTTATATGGTGGATGGTTTTGATAATAAAAATGAACCTGTAAATTGCTTTTTGAGTCTAACTTATCAAGTGATATGCTATGACACTGTTTCAGATGGCAAAATTTTGAATTAAGTAAAAATAAATATTGTACAAAAGTCAGTGTTGGATTGGCATCATTACACACTCACACACACATATGCAGCATTAGACATGTACATTTATCTTATTTACTATATTCTCATTGCTGTATGGTTTTAAGATATGTGTGTATTGTTTTGCCTAATGGGACACCATAGTGACTAATAGTTGAAAGAGGAGAAGAATTTGCTTTCTGAGATTTATATGAAATCACACAGTTAGATCTTGTTAGAGTGTTTTGAACCTACATAGAACATTTGAACTTTCAAATGAGAACATGATATTGAAAATTATACTGCAAGCATGTTAGATGCAACTAATGTATAATGGATGTCAGATGGTAGGTTGCTATAACAAAAAAGGGGATTTCACAGGTGCTTATTTCTTTTCTATCTTCTTGTTGTCCTTCTATCTGGAAAGTGCTTCTCACGTATCCTCATGCCCAAATATTTACCTCCATTAACCATTACTTTGTGCTAGGAAACCCCATCTGATTGCCCTGGCTGGAAGGAGATCTTCCCTCTCTTCAAACCAGAACCATTCTCTCTCTACCTCTCTTTTGGCATATGCCATTGTAATGTCTATCATGGATTAGGAATACTAGATTAGGAATTCCTGGGGGGTAGAAGCTGTGTTTATCTTATCTTTCTGCCCCACAACCCCATAGCTACAGACATAACATGTTAGTTTTCTAGGGCTTCCATAACAAATGAGTACAAACTTGGTAGGTTAAAGTAACAGAAATTTATTATCTGATAGTTACAGAGGTCGGAAGTTCACAATCAAGGTGTAAATGGTACAGCACACCCTCTGGAGCCTCTAGGGGAGAATCTTACCTTGCATCTTCCACCTTCCAGCTTCTGGTGGCTCCAGCTGCTCATTGTCTTGTGGGTGTAGCACTCCACCCCTGCCTCCATTTTCACAGGGCCTTCACTTTGTGCCTCAATCTGTGTCTCAAATCACCCTCTCCTGCCTCCCGTAAAGACACCACTCATTGGATTTAGGGTTGATCCTAAATCTAGGATGATGTTATTTCAAGATCCTTAATGATATCTATAAATACCCCTTTTCCAAAAAAGGTCAAACTGTGCTTTCTAGGGATTAGGATATGGACTTATTTCAACTCATTACACATAGTAAGCACTGAATATGTATTTAAATACCCAGAGATAGAATTCTGGAAAAAGAACACAGCATTTTTTTTTTAGGTATAGTAGGCTCAGCTTTATAAATTATAGTAAATGTTATGCTTAGTATAATACTCATTTATTATTTCAATGTCATGTATCCAGAGTCTGGGCACTCTGCTCATGGTTTGCAGTGAGGGCCTTGGCTAGGGCTGGGGTCTCAAATGGTGTGGGTTCTCCTCCATACTCATATGGTTGTGGTCATAGGGCACTTCCTTGCTGCTGTAAAACTCATTATGGTGTGGTGTTCTAGGGCCAGCAGGAGAGCATCTGTGACATCAAGGGCAAGATGGGGCCCTTAGCAGAGTGCTTCCAACTGTTAAGCCCATTTAGGATTACTTCCTTTTATTTTTCTTTCACTTTTACTTTGTTAAAAATTTTTTTTAATTTAAAATTAAATTTAATATTCAATTTAAAAATTAATTTTTAAAATTTTAACTTGAATATTAAATTTAATTTTAAATTAAAATTTTAATTAAAAATTTAATATTTAATTAAAAATTTTAATTCCAGTATAGCTGACAGTGTTATATGAGTTTCAAGTGTACAATGTAGTGATTCGATAATTCTTTACATTACTCAGTGCTCATCATGAGAAGAATACTTTTTAATCCCCATCACCTAATTCATTCGTTCCCCTCCCCAACTCACCTCCCCTCTGGTAACCATCAGTTTGTTCTCTATAGTTAAGAGTATTTTTGTTTTTTCTTTTTCTTTGTTTCTTTTCTTTTTTGTTTCTTAAATTCCACTTATGGCATTTGTCTTTCTCTGACTTATTTCACTTAGCATAATACTCTCAAGATAATCCACGGTGTTGCAAATGGCAAGATTTCATTCTTTTTGGTGACTAATATTCCATTGTGTGTGTCTGTGTTTATGTATATATATTATGTATATGTATACACACATATATACAGTACCGTACTGTATGTATATATATATACACACACCTACACACAACATCTTCTTTATCTAATCATCTTTTAATGGATATTAACTTGAGCTGTTTCTATAATTTGGCTATTGTAAATAATGCTCCAATAAACATACATGTGCATATCTCTTTTTGAATAAGTTTTTGTATTCTTTGGGTAAATACCAATAGTGGAATTACTGCATCAAATGTTAGTTCTATTTGTAATTTTTTGAGGAACCTCCTTCCTGTTTTCCACAGTGGCTGTACCATTTTCCATACCCACCGACAGTGCGAGGGGGTTCCTTTTTCTCCACATCTTTGACAACATCTCTTGTTTCCTGAGTAGTTAATTTTAACCATTCTGATAGGTATTAGATGATATCTCATTGTGGTTTTGATTTGCAGTTCCCTTATGATGAAGGATAATGAACGTCTTTTCATGTGTCTGTTGGTCAACTGTATGTCTTCTTTGGAGAAATATCTGTTCATGTCTTCTGTCCATGTTTTTCCTGAATTATTTTCAGGTTATTTTGATGTTGAGTCATATAAGTTCTTTATATATTTCAAATACTAAGCCTCTATCAGCTGTCTCTCTTTGAAATATCTTCTCCTATTCAGTAGCTTGCATTTTAGTTTTGTTGATCATTTCCTTCACTGTGTCACAGCTTTTTATTTTGATGTAGTCCCAATAGTTTATTTTCACTTTTATTTTGCCTCAGGAGACCTATCTAGAAAAATGTTGCTATGGCCAATGTCAAATTACAGCTTGTATTCTAGGATTTTTATGGTTTCAGGTCTCATCTTTAGGTTGTTAATCCATTTTGAATTCATTTTTGTGTATGGTATAAGAAAGTGGTCCAGTTTCATTCTTTCGCATGTAGCTGTCCAGTTTTCCCAGCTCCATTTGTTGAAGAAACTTGTTCCCATTGCAGGTTCTTGCCTCCTTTGTCAAAGATTAATTGACCATATAATCGTGGGTTTATTCATGGGCTCTCTATTCCATTCATCTGTGTGTGTATATTTTTGTGCCAGTACCATACTGTTTTGATTACTACAGCTTTGTCGTGTAATTTGAAGTCTAGAATTTGTGATACCTCTAGCTTTATTTTTCTTTTTCAAGATTGCTTTGGATATTTGGGGTCTTTTGTGGTTACATACGAATCATAGGATTGCTTGCTCTAGTTCTGTGACAAATGCTTTTGGTATTTTGATAGGGATTGTATTAAATGTGTAGATAGCTTTGAGTAGTATAGACATTTTAACCATTTTCTTCCAGTTCCTAAGCATGGAATATCTTTTCATTTGTTTGTGTTATCTTTAATTTCTTTTATCAGGACTTTATCGTTTTCAAAGAATAGGTCTTTCACCTTCTTGGTCAAGTTTTTTCCAGGATATTTTTTTAAACTTTTAGTGCAATTATAAATGGGATTGTTTTCTTAATTTCACCTTTTACTACTTAATCATTAGTGTATAGAAATGCAATAGATTTGTGTCTACTGATTTTGAATCCTATGACCTTACTCAATTCATTTATCAGTTCTAATAGTTTTTTGGTCGAGTCTTAAGAGTTTTCTATATATAATGTCATGACATCTACAAATAGTGACAGTTTTTCTTCTTCCTTACCAATCTGGATGTCTTTTATTTCTTTGTGTTGTCTGATTACTATGACTGGGACTTCCAGTACTATGTTGAATAGAAGTGATGAGAGTGGGTAAGGACACCCTTGTTCCTGATCTTAAGGGAAAAGCTCTTGATTTTTCACCATTGGGTATGAAGTTAGCTGTGAGTTTTTCATAAAAGATCTTTATTATGTTGAGGTGTGTTCCTTGTAAACTTACTTTGCTGAGGATTTTTTTTTATCATAAATGGATCTTGTACTTTGTCAAATACTTTTTCTGCATCTACTGAAATGATTATATGGTTTTAATCTCTTCTGTTACTGATATGAATTGTCAACATTGATTAATTTGCAGATATTAAGCCACCCTTGCATCATAGGGATAAATGCCACTTGATTGTGGTGAATGATTTGTTTTTTAATGTGTTGTTGGATTTGGTTTGCCCATATTGTGTTGACTGTTTTTGCATCTATGTTTATCAGAGATAATTAGCCCATGGTGTGTTTTCTCTCTCTCTCTCTCTCTCAGTGTCCTTATCTGGTTTTGGTATCAGGGTAATGGCTGGCCTCATAGCATGAATTTGAAAAATTTCCTCCATCTTCTATTTTTTGGCGTAGTTTGAGAAGAGTAGATAGTAACTCTTCTTTAAATGTTTGGTGGAATTCACCTGTGAAGATATGTTGTCCTGGATTTTTGGCTTTGGGAGTTTTTTGATTACTGATTCAATCATTATTAGCAATCAGTTCAAAATTTCTATTTCTGCTTCAGTTTTGGTACTTTATATGTTTCTAGGAATTTATCCATTTCTTGTAGGTTATCCAATTTATTGGTATATAATTTTTCCTAATATTCCCTTACAATCTTTTTTTATTTCTGTGGTATCAGTTGTTATTTCTCTTCTTTCACTTCCAGTTTTGAGTCCTCTCTCTCTCTCTCTCTGATGAGTCTCACTAAAAGTTTATCAATTTTGTTGATCTTTTCAAGAACCAACTCCTGATTTCATTAATCTGTCCTGTTGGTTTTTTTTTTTTTT
>ML093962.1:0-17768 GCA_003697995.1 Taxidea taxus jeffersonii
GTTTTCCAGAGTGGTTGCACCAGCTTGCATCCCCACCAACAGTGTAGGAGGGTTCTCCTTTCTTTGCATCCTCGCCAGCATCTGTCATTTCCTGACTTGTTAATTTTAGCCATTCTGAATGGTATGAGGTGGTATCTCATTGTGGTTTTGATTTGTATTTCCCTGATGCTGAGTGATTTGGAGCATTTTTTCATGTTCTGTTGGCCATCTGGATGTCTTCTTTGGAGAAATGTCTGTTCATGTCCTCTGCCCATTTCTTGATTAGATTATTTGTTCTTTGGGGGTTGAGTTTGCTAAGCTCTTTATAGATTTTGGATATTAGCCCTTTATCTGATATGTCGTTTCCAAATATCTTCTCCCATTCTGTCAGTTGTCTTTTGGTTTTGTTAACTGTTTCCTATGCTGTGCAAAAGCTTTTGATCTTGATGAAGTCCCAATAGTTCATTTTTGCCCTTGCTTCCCTTGCCTTTGGCGATGTTCCTAGGAAGAAGTTGCTGTGGCTGAGGTCAAAGATGTTGCTGCCTGTGTTCTCCTCAAGGATTTTGATGGATTCCTTTCTCACATTGAGGTCCTTCATCCATTTTGAGTCTATTTTTGTGTGTGGTGTGAGGAAATGATCCAATTTCATTTTTCTGCATGTGGCTGTCCAATTTTCCCAACACCATTTGTTGAAGAGGCTGTCTTTTTTCCATTGGACATTCTTTCATGCTTTGTCAAAGATGAGTTGACCATAAAGTTGAGGGTCTATTTTGGGCTCTCTATTCTGTTCCACTGATCTATGTGTCTGTTTTTGTGCCAGTACAATACTGTCTTGATGATGACAGCTTTGTAATAGAGCTTGAAGTCTGGAATTGTGATGCCACCAACTTTGGCTTTCTTTTTCAATATTCCTTTGGATATTTGAGGCTTTTCTGTTTCCATATAAATTTTAGGATTATTTGTTCCATTTCTTTGAAAAAATTGGATGGGATTTTGATAGGGATTGCATTAAATGTGTAGATTGCTTTAGGTAGCATAGACATTTTCACAATATGTGTTCTTCCAATCCAGAAACATGGAACATTTTTCCATTTCTTTGTGTCTTCCTCAATTTCTTTCATGAGTATTGTCTAGTATTTTAAATAACACTATATTGTAAGTTTTGATATCTATTCAAAGAGACTCTTTTTTCTGTCGATAACTTATTCATGCAGTTCCTGGTGATGTTAATGATAATCATTGTATATATTCAAGAAGAGAATACAATATACCCTAAAAGTAACTCTGAGAAGTGTCTCTGATTCAGTCCTTCAGAAATCCTACACTGAAGAAATTCAATTGTACTCCTTATTTCTTATTTTGCTCTTTTTGTCATTAAAAATAAATATTGACAAGGGTAAGTACTTTGACATGAGAAAAAAGAGATGAAATCTCTTAGACAAAAAGGCAAAGGATGAAATAGTCAGTTTACTGGAAATATAAATGGAAAGCCAGGGATGTCTGGGTGATTCAGTTGGTTAAGCATCCAACTCTTAATTTTGGCTCAGGGTGTGATCTCAGGGTCTTGAGATTGAGCTCCTCATGGGGCTCCATGCTCAACATGGAGTCTGCTTGTCCATCTACCTCTGCTTCTCTGCCCACTCATTTACTCTCTCTCAAATAAATAAATAAATAAATAAAATCTTGTAAATGGAAAGTGAGCATATGAAAAGGTTCAACTTAGAGATAATAGAAGAAATGCAAATTAAACAATGAAATTGTTTCATCTGTAAATTTGCATATTATAAAATATTAACACACAGCTTTAACTAAAGTTGAATGAATTAAGTTGCCTCATATAGGCCTGATATAAATTAGTATAAGTTGACATACGTTTACTGGAGGGCAGTATGGAAATCTGGGTTAACATACTTAAAAATATTCACAGTGCATGAGCCATAAATTTCACTTCTTAAAAATGGATCTGCAGGAAATTAAGATGAATGTCCGCTGGGATATAGCCAAAGTGTAATATTTTTAGTGTTACTGATGGCAAAATGTTTATAGTATGTATGCTTGTGTGTATATGAAGGGAGACTAACACTGAACAGAAATTTGTTTAAACTTATTTATGTAAAAACTATTGTGGTGTATATATGGCATCAGATAGTTCCCACAGGAAACAGAGATTGTACACTTGAAGTAGGATAATTCAAGAAAGATTTATTTATGTACAGGAACATAAGGCCTGTAACAGCCAAGACATTATTATTTTAACCTTGAAAGCATAAAAGGAAGGGGGAAGAATGCTGTGTAGAGTTAGTTACTTTTTTTTTTAAAGAAGTAATTCTTTGTTGTTGTTGTTGTTGTTGTTGTTGTTTTTTAAGAGAGGGTCGGGGAGAAAGGCAGAGGAAGAGGGAGAGAATCCCAAGCAGGCTTCACATCCAGTGCAGAGCCCTTTGTGGGGCTCAGTCTCACAATGCTGATATCATGATCTGAGCAGAAATTGAGATTCAGGCACTTAACCAACTGAGCCACCCATAGGCCCCAAGAGTCAGTTGCTTAAAACGAGTAGTGAGTGACTTTCGTTGAAGAAACTAGCCAGCTCCAAGCAACCCTTCAGGGAGAGAACCAAGGGAGTAAAAAATCCTCTGTCTCACACCCCTCTCCTCCTTGCATTCTACAGCCAGAGCTCCCCATTGGCCAAACCCAATAGGAACCCTTTGGTGTGGTCCTTATAAGCCAGCCTATGATAATGAGAATCTTTTGGTGGTGGGGGGGTGAGAAATGAGAAAATGTTAAAAAATAGTGGAAAATGGATCTGGAGGGGGTGCCAAACAGAAGTCATCTCCAGTAGTCCATTCTTTTTGATTTGCAATACCCACTCATATTTCATTGGAATAAAATCCTCATATTCCTAACAGAGGAGTGTATGAAGTCCCATTAGCTGTTGTATCATGCCAGGATGATAAAAATCCCTTGATGTTCTCACCTATCATCTAAAACATGAGGCAAAGTCAGAGTTCACATAATACGGTGTGGTAAAAAGGGATTGGTTACACAAAATATAGCTGTGTTCAATTTCACTTGTGTAGATGGTTATGTGGGCTAAGTTGATTATCATAGCTACCTTCTTCTACCACACATTATATGTACACTTCTCCTTTGGTGGCATGTCACTGGATGTTAATATTTACGGGGGGGTATATTCAAACTTTTATCCCAAAATGTACCCTAGTGAATGCCCCGGGTTTCAACATGGATAGGTCTTGGCATCGAGCCCCGCATTGGGCTCTCTGCTTAGCAGGGAGCCTGCTTCCCGCTCTCTCTCTGCCTGCCTTTCTACCTATTTGTAATCTCTCTCTGTCAAATAAATAAAAGAAATGAGTTCTTGGAAAAAAATGATTAAAATAAGAAATTTGATTGAAAGCCTGGAATATCCAGCCATGGAAATTTCCTAGAAATTGAGTCAAAAAATGAAATGATTGACAAAAAAGACAAAAAGTTGTTTACAACATTTGCCTGTTTGCTAGACCATTTGCTAGAACATACAACATGTTGAGGAATCTCAATCTAGCATACAACATTGCTAGAACATGCAACATTTGCCTGTTTGCTAGAACAGGCAAATAAGGGCTTCTGAAAGTGATCGCTTTCTTCTCAGGAAAATTTTTTCCCATGTTATATAGGAAATCATGGAAGAACATCCTCCAGAATTGAGTCTCCAAACTGCATGAGCCCCACAAGAACCCAGCATGATGAATGAAAAAAATGTCTATCTTAATGTATTTTATTTGAAACCTCAGGAGTCCAGAAATAAAGAATCCTAAATTACTACAGAAAAAAAAACCCAATTAGATCACCTATAAAGTACTTGAAATAAAGATAACTTTTAACTTCTCTGCAGTATTAGAAGTTGGAGAACAGTGGAATCATATCTAAAACAGAGAATACAAAAGCTATATGTATAAAAGATTTTTTTTTTTAGAAATAGAAATGCCAGTATCAGAATAAATTGCAAAAAGGGCTCTGGGGAAGAGAGTAGAAAAGAGAGGGGATTGCTGTCTGTCTGTCTTTCTATCTATGTTATAAGCCTAGTAGGTCTATTTAACTTTTTGAACTATGTGAAGTTATAAGTGAAAATTACTTTAAAAAAATTAGATGCGTAGGCTGGATTGGGTAAAGTTTGATATTACTGCTAGTTTATTCTTCCGTGAGTTTGTTAGCTGTCTTGCAATTGACCACAATATAGAATATTTCCTTGCATAGAGGCATGAAAATTGTAAGACCATTAGTATTAGGTATAATTCTCCTCTGGAACAGCAAAATGGAATTAAAATAAAAATATTCTCCATTTATTCATTACTGACTGAGTGCCAGGTATTTTACATAATTAGTAAGTGATTATCACAATAACCTTGCATATAAGTTGAGACATAGAAACAGACTCAGAATAGTTAGTGGCAGAGAAGGGCTTTGAAATCAATTAATTTTACCATAAAATTCAGAGTGCTCTCTCTGACATAACCTGCTACTTGACTCTAATACACAAACAGATTCTGAGCTGTTTAAGCTTGCACATATGGGACAATGAAGAAAAGATATGGTTTCAGACTCCAAAATCTTCCATGTGACTCTAAATAATGATGATGATGACAGTAGTAGTAGTAGTAGTAGTAGTAGTAGTAGTAGTAGTAGTAGTAAAACACTGTCCTAAGGCAAAATCTTGGCATTAGGTTGAAAATTTGCAGACTGTAAATAGTGGATATATTGTCTTCCCTCTTTGTTCCAGAGTATTAATCCTTGAGCAGATCATCTTTAGTGGGTCCTAACAACACAGCAAGGGACATCTAAAAAAATCCTAAAATAAATATAACTCTTTGTTTTGAAATCTTAGTTTTGCTTAATGGAGAATAATAAAAGACATTATATGCTATTTAAACTAACAGGTCATGGAGTAGTTTGCATTTTCTCAGATTTTACAGATAAAAAAACCACAAGGTTTCCATGACACTTGAGACTTGTAGTTGGCTTCTTGAAGCTATAATGGACTGAATCCTTTAGGCTTTCCATTTCCTCTCCTATAACATTGTTGAAGGACTCTTCACTGGATAACTCAGATGCTCTGGTAGGTATGTAAAGCCTGAGTGTAAGGCCAGCTATGCCCTGGTTCAAGGCTTATCTCATGCTTATACTAGCTGTGTGAACCTGGACAAATTCCTTAACTCCTCTGAGATTCTGTTGTACAGTAGGGAGAATACTAACCATCTCACGGGGTTGGTGATGGATTACGCAGCATAATAAATGGAATGTGCCAAGTGCGTAGCAAATATTCAGTACCTGTTAGACATTTCCTCTTCTCTCCCTACTTACGTTTCTCCATCAATGTGCTATGAAATGCAGACTCACCTGGATGCCTGCTCTGGTCTCAGAGGAATCTCAAGTTGGAACAGTTAAACTCATTTTCTAGAACCACCATTTTAACTCATCCTCCAAAAAGAACTTTGTTCAATTTATACATTCTAAAAGTAATTTTTCAAAAAGCTTTTATACATATCTCTTCTCTTCTTTATAACATAAGATATATGTCTACACATGAATGAAATTACCCTTATTTGAAAGACAAGGAAACCATGGCTTAGAGAAAGAAATAAGTGCCTTTCTCAAGGTTTCATAGTGAATATGGAGCCTGGAACTAAGATTCCTACAACAGAAACCTGGGTTTTGCATAAGGCCTGCCAATTTCCTCCTTATTTTTTTCTTTCTTTAGTGTTCTCCTGATCAGTTCCAGTACATTCTACCCCTGGTTTACACCTTCATCCCTGATTGGCCAAATCACAGGATACCCATCACTGAGCTATGAAATAGCTCTTTCTCTGCATAGAGGAATTATCCTTTTCCCAAAGCAGTTGTGGATGGAAGCATTCCAGTTCTTTCAACCAAACCTAACCTCTATCTGCTAGTTTGTTCTCTGGTCTTGAGGCTCTGATAACACAATCACAAAATAGTTCAAGTTTGAGCATTTCCAAAAATCTTAGTTATTCTTTCATAACACTGGTAAACTTACTATGCTAAGAATATTTAAAACCCATAGACAATATGCCAAATTATACTAAAGTTGATAATATTTTTCTTTCCCTACATATCTTAGCCTTCCTAACCTAGTTTGATAATTCCACCCAAGTAGAAGTTTACTAGAGCTGCATCTTCCTTGTCTTTTCCTTCATACTCTGGAGCTGCTAAGGAAAAAGGAAATTTCCCAACGTTAGAAGGCAGGAAGGTAAAAGGAAAACAAATGGTCTAGTCAATCTACTGACTAGTCAGTGAGTTCTTGCATAATTAGAAATTGGCTGTGTACTTTTCCTTTGAGGAACTATAATCATGTATTTCTTGGAGCAGAGGTTCGATTTGGAATTCCCTCATTAAATTGCATCTCTGAATTTGCTAATCTCATGGCTCATCAGCATATCTGGCATCCAGAAAGTTCTAGGTTCATTTTTAATTTAGGGAGGAAAAAAACAAAACAAAACAATCCCCCCTCCCCAGGCCCATATCTTCTCAATGGCTATGTAGTAAAGAGCATAGATTCTAAAGCAGTCCTTAGGACTCAGATATTAAAAAGGCCATTTCTGCTTTGAAGGCATTAAAGTTAAATCAAAGAGGGAATCTTAGCATTTTTTCTTTGTTCTTGTATATTGTCCCAGCCTATGCAGAGTGTCTAAATTTGCTGCAACTGTTGCACTACTTGGGCCATTGAATTGAAAACAGTAGGGCAACAGTCTATTCCTTAAAGGGAATTAGATATCGGTTATCATCAGAAAATAAAAAGTACAGATCTATCCTCTGAGATTAGAATTTTACAAAATGTTCTAGTTATTGAACTGTTTTAAAATTTATCTGAATTTAACATAATTCAGCATAACTTAATCTAGATCTTCAGAACAATATGCGGAAGAAATAATGAGCTCTCAAAAAACATTTAAAAATAAGACACTGTGCATAAAAGTCTGTAATTTCTCACAAAAGAGATGATTAGAAATCAAAATATTCCATTTAGTTTAATTGTTGATGCCCAGGGAACTATTTTGGGAATGGTAGGCCTGGAAGGGTTAAAAGTGAACTATTATGCTAAACACACGCGCAGACAGGTTTTCTTCTCATATAATCATCTCTGTTCTCCTCAACTCCTGTTTTTTCTCTGAACATGCTGTTTGTTCTTATGACAGTCACTTTTGGTGCTTTAAATAAAGGAACAAATTAGATGCAATACATGGTTGAGAGTTTCCTGGGTGTTTGTTTTGTTGGGTTTAATTTTTCATTCATTTTGCAAATAACCTCGTTGTATCTAGTACTTCCACTAAGCACCACAGGGGACAAAAAATTGAATGTGGCGCTGACCTGTCCTGCAGAGACTCACACTGACCCACTGGTTATCTTTTAAAAATTATTGGTCACAATATTATTTTATTGTCAACAGTGATAGCAACATCAAATTAGTCACTTGTAGTTTGGATCCTTTCCCCTCTCTGACTGTATTAATAAAGCTATTGCACCATCATCATCTCCTTCCTTCCCTACAAATGATAAAAACTGAAGGAAAAAAGCAAAGAAAAAAGTGTATGTAATTATTTCCTCCCATATGTGTTTTTTTCTTAGGTTTATCTGTATATTTAAATGTTAACATTGGAGTCATAAAATGAATAATCTTCATGATTCTTCTCTTCTGACTTCATTGATTCGGCAAATATTTCTGAGCACCTATTGCATGAGGGGTCCTGTCAATGTCACCTTGCGATCTAAAGAATTGACTCTTATTCCCTTAAAAAGCAGAAGAGAATTATGTATAAAGAAAAATTTCCTCTGTTATTTTATTACTGTCACTGGATCTACTGGTTAAAGAATAGGATTGAATGTCATGTTTGCTTTTCTTAAAAAAAATCTGGTAAAGTGAGGAGGGTATTTAAAAGTTATGTGCATAAGACCTTACATTATTAATGTGAATACATTGGTGCAACTATGTTGGAATATTTTTTTCTATATTTAATAAATCTAAACATACATAAACCTAATAAAGCAGCAATTCAACTCCTATTTCTGTACCCAACAGAAATGCACACATAGGGCGCCTGGGTGGCTCAGTGGGTTAAAGCCTCTGCCTTCAGCTCAGGTCATGATCCCAGGGTCCTGGGATCAAGGCCCGCATCGGGCTCTCTGCTCAGCAGGGAGCCTGCTTCCTCCTCTCTCTCTTTCTCTCTGCCTGCCTCTCTGCCTACTTGTGATCTCTGTCTGTCAAATAAATAAATAAAATCTTTAAAAAAAAAAGAAATGCACACATATACTTACCAAAGGCCTATTTCAGGATTCTTATAGCACTGCTATTAAGAATAGCCAAGGGCACCTGGGTGGCTCAGTTGGTTGAGCATCTGACTCTTGATTTCTGCTCAGGTCACCATCTCAGGGTTGTGAGATCCAACCCCAAGACAGGTTCCATGTCAGGCATGGAGCCTGCTTGAGATTCTCTCCCTCTGCCCCTCCCCCTGCGTGGTGCTGTCTCTCCCTCTCTCTCTCTCTCAAATAAATAAATCTTAAAAAAAAAAAGAATAGCCAAACAATAGAAACTACTTAGATGTCCATCAGCAGGAATATGAATACATAAAGTTTTATTTATTTTATTTATTTGAAAGAGAGAGACAGAGAGAGAGCATGAGCAGGGGTGTGGCAGAGGGAGAGAGAGAATCTCAAGCACACTCCCTGCTGAGCACGGAGCCCAACTCCTGGCTCATCTCAGGACCCTGAGATCATGACCTGAGCTGAAAGCAAGAGTTGGAGACTCAACTGACTGATGTACACTTGTGCCCAAAGGGAAATAAATAACTGAATTATGGTATATTCACATAATTGAATTGAATCTATGCAGTAACAAGAGTTAAATATTTACAGCCTAATGCAATAGCATGGATGAATTGCACAAAAAAAAGTTACATGAAAGAAACCAGAATGCAAAATATATAACCATATCATTGCATTTATATAAAATCCCCAGGCAGACATAGCTGATCTTATTACTAGAAGTCAACATAGTGGTTTTCCTTGGGTGGTGGGGTGACAGGAAGAGATCATGTGGTGGGGAGCTTCTGGTGTGCTGGTAAATTCTGTTTCTTGATCCTGGTGTGAATTACATGGGCAGATTAATTAAGGGAAATTCACTGAACCAGCATGCTTTTCTACATGTAAATTATGCTTCAATAAAAAGTTTAAAAGAAAACACTAAAATAATCTTGCAAACCAGTAGGCCATACTGAGATTTATTGGCTCACTTAATTTACCTTACCTTTTATTCTTAACGTTTCTTTCCATTTACTGTCCAGTTTCATTCCAGTATGAGATGGGAGTGGTATTTTGTACCACATTCATTTTGAGGTTATGAGGCCAATTAGACATTGTGGTTTAACTTACACTATGTGGTCTTCCTTTCTTTCTTTTTTTTTAAGATTTTATTTATTTATTTGACAGACAGTGATCACAAGTAGGCAGAGAGGCAGGCAGAGACAGAGAGAGAGGAGGAAGCAGGCTCCCCGCTTAGCAGAAAGCCCCATGCGGGGCTCGATCCCAGAACCCTGGGATCATGACCTGAGCCGAAGGCAGAGGCTTTAACCTACTGAGCCACCCAGGTGCCCCTCTTTCTTTCTTTCATCAGGATTTTCCGCTTATTGTTCTAGACTGCCAAGTTTTTTTTTTTTTATAAGCACTCTTATTATCCATCAGTGATATACAAAACTGTCAAAGTGAAGCAGAGTTGGTTGTGAGTCTGTAACTTTGACAAATGCCATCGCAGTCCAGCTCCCTGCTAATCACAGTTATGGATACTGCATCGAGAAATAGTCCTTGAAAATTAATTAAATCCTACTATAGAGACTTAAATGAATGTAAAGGGCAGGGAGAAAAAGCTAACAAAAAGGGAATGACAAACAGCAGCTTATTGAATTGAAGCGATGTCTTGCCAAGTAAACAGAGAGATAATTAAATGCACAGAAGTTACTAAATTGGGAGGTGTTGCCTTGACCAGCAAGGACTGAGAAATCATTCTGTTGGACTTGGGAAGGTTAAAGTTAGGGCAAGCAATAAAATGAAATTCAACTAGGGGGAAATAGAAGCTGCTATGCCCAAGAAAAGTAATCTGAAACACAAATATTCTATGAGAGAGAAGCTGGAAAGGCCAGTATCCAGAGAGAGGCTGAGGAAAGGAAAAGCATAAAGAAATAGATAGCAGTGCCTAATAGGACTGCAGTGAATACCAGAGGTGGTTCTCAAGGCTTCTTTTCCTCTGAACCGCCGTGGAGCCTCTTTCAAGGTCAACAGTGGTTTGGTAAAGCCAACCCCCGACCCCCACAAAGCAAAAAACTGTAGAAAGAGGAAATGCCATGTAAAAATCACAGGAAAACAGGCTTGTGTGTGTGCATTTCTGGGCGGGGGGCGCAACTGTATGTCTGATCACTGCCCAGTTATCTAGGAAGAAAACTAAAGCCCTCCTTTAAAAAAGTTACATACTGATGTGCACACTCATAGTGCACTTGTATGTGTGTGTATGTGTTCCTTGAATTTCCTGTTTTATCATATACGTAGGGCACAATTGATGAATCCTCTTCTAAGGAGCCCAGAAATTATGATTTGGTCCTGCACCCCACCCCCACCTTGACCTTTAGCTTATCACACATAAAGCCGATCTCTGATAGTCTGGATTTCGCCCTCCTTTTTATACTTCATCTTTTGGTTACTATATTTACTGAAACTGTGGATGATATAAGCTATTCCTGGATGCATGTTGTATATTCTATAAATAATTCATTGGATACATTACATGCTCTATTTTGTGTTAAAAACATTTCATTTGCTAATGGAAATTCCAGTACTAGCAAGATGTCAATAGAACAAAGCCATGCAAATTTTAGAGCAAACCACCCAGAATTACTAGGATTCCAACAAATTGAAAAGTTCACTAGAGAGGTGGTGACTTTAAAAGTTTTAAGGTATTTGTTATAACAATTTCGTTTCACAGTGTTATAAATTATGGAGAGGAAGTAAGTATTTTGAGGTAGAAAAATTTTATCTTGAACCAGTCTAATTAGACTAGGGAAAGCAGAGTAAAGACAGACAATTCAGGAGAAGGTATTCGACCTAAAATGGGAGTATAGAATGAGGATAATTTAAGGAGTTAAAGGTAATGGGAACCATGAATGTAAAACCCATTTTCTTGCTTTTGTGTGGGCTCAGGGGATCCATTCCCAGAGAGTACAGTGCTGTACTCCAGAGGGCGCCATGCACATTATAGTCTAGGCTACTACACCAAGAAATGTCTAAGGCTTACAGGAGTGGAGATTAAGGGTTTCCAATTCTGTAGGACTCCTAAGCATGTCCTAAGAATCAGAAGGAAAAGAGAGCTTGGACCTAATCCTGGGGTAATAAGGAGCCAATAGAGGTCTGATATTTTCCATTTTACAGAGTTCTCCAGAAAGGAGAGAATGTAATGAAGAGGATAACTCTTGGGCAGACTAATCCCTTTCAAAGTTGTTCTAACTGCTATCTGGAGCAAGGTTGAGAGCTGAAGGGTAAATGGGGATGTTGGGGAAATACGTAAGAAGTAGAATTTACACATTAGTCACCAGAAGGATAATGATGTGGAAAATGGATAGAAAAGGAATGCCAGAAACTTCTAAGTCAAATAGCTTGGTAAAGGAATATAGAATACTTTTGGGGTTGTGGTGACAGAGGAATCCCTGGTTTTGGACCAGCTGCATTTTAGGTATCTGGTGAATATTCATGGCCTTCAAGTGAAGTTCTCTGGTAGGAAAATAGAAATGTGGGCCAAAGGAAAAAGGGAAAGTGTTAAATTGGAGATTGAGATTTAAAAGTTTTGATATCTCCCACCATCCTTCATTGGTCAATGTTTTGTTGCATTTTTGCCTCAAGAATTAAGAATTCTGGGGGCACCCGGGTGGCTCAGTCAGTTAGGCGTCTGCCTTTGGTTCAGGTCATGATCCCGGAGTCCTGGTTGGAGCCCTGCATCAGGCTCCCTACTCAGCAGGAAGCCTGCTTCTCCTTCAGCTGCAGCTTCCCCTACTTGTGCTCTCCCTCTCTTTCTCTGACAAATAAATAAATAAAATCCTTAAAAAAGAAGAATGAAGAATTTTGGCAAGGCACAAGGATATCCATTTACAGAGGAAAAGTCCTACATGGTGTTGCGTGTTGTTGTTTGCTGGAGGCACTGTGGGTCATTCATCAAAATGGATGCTCTGAGCTGGGCTGGAATTGACAGCATAGTTCCATGCCCAGTGGTAAATACGGTGCTCAAGGGCAATGGTGAGCTCTGTTTCCAGGCAAGGTTGGTCATGGTGTGTAGAAACTGCTGGAGCCTGAGTGGAAGGCCACGAAGAGAATCAGTGGGCTGGGAAGCAAGGAGAACAGCAAGACAGGGAATCTTGGTGGTGCTTGTAAGGTCAGGCAGAGAGGCAAGCTGACTGTTAGAAGTTGGAAGCCAGAGGTTTCTGCATTAAGGTTCGAGACTGCCCTGCCTCAAAAGGGGGAATTGCAAGTACAAAGCAGGGTCTCAAGCTCAAGAAAATATTAGAATTCTAATGAGGTTGCTGGAACAAAATCACTGTTGAATTTTGAAGAAGCACCATTCTCAGTGGGAGCTCAGGAACCAAGGGAACACCATGGGGATCCGTGGTTATTGAATTTTCCCTGATGGTGAACTCCATTTGATGTAGGGCTAGAGCAACTCAATCCGTTCCAAACCCATGTTAGTATTGAGCTAAGTCTGCAGGTGGGTGTCAGTGGGTCGTATATGGAGGGTAGGGACGGGGTGTACCAAAACATCGAGTTCTTGCAGAGCCTCAGATTTGTCAGCTAAATAGACTCTTGACATCTTTGAAGGACTGATTTTTATCAGCCATCATATTTCTCCAATTGTGTCACAGGCACATATATTTCTAGAATGCCAGTGTAAGTCACTAATGCCCATAAACAGTGCCCATACATCTGCCAATCCGTACTTATGTGATGTGTTAAACTTTCAAAATATTCATTATTTTCCCTTTATGAGCAAAGTACTGTGCATAACAGAGAATAAAACAGAGTTCCTAAAAAACAAACAAACAAACAAAACCAGAGTTCCTGCCTTCCAGAAGCTTGCAATACTATCAAATGTACACAGTGAACATATTGTATGTGCCTCTAGCACCAAGCATACTGTCCAGCATATAACAGATCATTGGGACATGTGTAACTAAATTAAGAGCTTGTAATTAGATCCCTGTTCTTTCAAGTTAAGCCATGGAGAGACAGTCTCCACCTGGAAGGGGGAAGATAACGTTGTTGTTGGCGCCAACCTTTGCCTCTAGTGTTCACTTTCCCGTTGGCGGTCCACTAATGCTTTTTGCCAATGTGTTGACATGAGAAGGTGTTGCCCCCCCAAAGGTGAACTCATGGTTCTTCCCCAAAGGCTGCAAATCACGCTTGCTGTTAAGATGAAATATTTTCTAGCTCGCACTTAGAATAATGCCCAGCACATGGTTATGTATTCATAAGAGCACTTTAGGCCTCTCTCATTGAATCCTCACAGCAACCTGTGGAGTAGGTACTGTAATTACCATGAAACTGAGACCCTGGATGATGGAGGGACTTGCATGAGTTTAGCCAGCTAGCAAGTGCCAAGCCAGGGTTCCAGCCCAGGCAGTGTGAGTGCAATGTCTGTCTTTGTGAGACGTGCTCTATCCTCCCCCAAGACTTGATTCAGATCCCCAGAGAGCCAGGGGAGTCCATCTCTGGGAGAAACATACACAATGGACAAGTTGCTTCTGCAGTAAGTCTTATTTATCGGAATCTTTGTTTCCCCTTACGTGGGCAAGTGACTTCATGGGTCAGGCGTCATCTTTCTCCTTCTGCTTTGCAATATCTTCTAAGGCCCGAGAGTCTGAAAAAAGTGCCCCCTGGGAGGTGCTCCTCTCTTTCTCAAGCCCCCTGGCTCCCTGGACCAGCCCCTTCTCAAAAGACTGACAGGGGTGATGGTCCATCCTGTATAGGAGACCCTACCTGCCATGCTTCCATCTGAATACACGTGCAAACAAGTGGTACACGGTAAAGAACTATGAAACAACAAAACGGGATTATCTTTTCTTAGCAGGGGTAATGGTGTAATCAAAATATGTTGTTCTGACATCCTGTTTTTATGACAAAATGGCAAACGTATCAGCAGGAATGTTCCCAGAGTCTGAAACCAGTGATCCAGTCCATTTGGTATGACAAACAGAAGCATCCTGAAGAAAGGTGGGTATGCAGATGCATTCAGTGACAGAGAAAAGATTGGGCCTGCTTTCTCCATTCCAGGAAAAATGAGTCGTTTTTTGTATTTGAATAAGGGCGTGCTGTACTACTGATGACAATGATTTGAAAGCACAGAAGAGAGGAGCACTTTGGCATTTCCTCTCTCCTTTGTCATGTATGCATTACCGAAAAGCCGGTGTGAACATCATTGTATACCACTACCGAGTGTGGCTTTTGTTTTTCCTCCTGGTATAGAAGACAGCACAATGATTCTTTTTCTATTTTGACTAACACATTCATATAAGTAACCACTCAGAAATATCACTTCGTATTTCTTTTGGCATATGTGTATGATCTGATGTACCTTGGTGTTTGTGGAATAGTAAGTCTGCAGTAAATACCAAAAGACTGGTAATGATATGTTAGTGACTTCATAGATTTTATCCAAAGATGCCTATTTGCACAAAAATGATAATTATTTTTTTGATCTTTCTGAAGATGAGCAGTCACACCTGTTCACTTTCAATAGCTAATCACCAATAAGAATATATGGAAAGTAGTAAACGGAGGGGGTTTTCATTGTTGTTATTTCTTTGTTTTTTCCTGGAGCAGATATCCGGTCTTATTCTGTGCTGACGTTTGTTTTTTTTTTAAAGTAAAAGATGCTTTTCTCAATGCAAATATAAAATATTTCTGTACTGGATTTATGGAACTAGCAACCCGTTCATTTGCATTTTTCAACTCAGACATGACAAACATCCAAGCAATTTAGGACCGTTCTCATAAATCGTGTCCACTCTGGTGGACTAGTTCCTAAATTTCTGGCACCGCTTCCCACTGGAGAATAAAAATGAATTTTAAAGTCTCATTGCATTCTACTGAACACAGTGCAAATGTTTATGAATATTCACTGCAAAATTAGAGGTTATTGGAGCCTTAAGATTTGAATTAGCATGGAAATGTAGCTTTTTGTAGTCCCTGGGTACTAAAAATGCTACTGTTTCAGTGTCTGCTGAGATAATGTCAGGACAATTTCTCTGCCAGGTGGTATAAATTCAGGTTTTTATGAAAGTGACAAAAAATTCAAAAGGTCTGAAAATGCTGTCAGGTGGGGCATGGGTGAAGAAACAGAGCAGGATTCCCCATGAGGCCCGAGGTCGAGCATGATAATGTTCTTCAAATGTTTCAAGGGCTAGTGTTGAAGAGGGAGGATGCTTTTCTCTTTGTGTGCTCAGAAAACAGAACCAGGACCAAGGGAGTAAAGATACCATATTTCAGCTCTTTCTAATTTTGTTAAACTGAATCCAGGCTACTAAAGAGCTCTTCAGAGATGATGTGCTCTCTGTGTCCATAGTGTTCAGGTAGAAACAGGATGGGTATTTATTTTAGGGATGAAGTTGATGGTGAACCCCTTGAATTGTTGGGAGGTAGGGTTAGATCACTTATAATCTCTTTCCTACTTTATGTCTTTTTTGCTCATTTATTTATTTTGTTTTGTTTTTGAGTTCTGACATCATAACCATCCTTATACTGAGGGACAGATAATGGTAGCTGAATTAGTCTTTGGGATCCAGTGCCATAATGTCCCTTTGCTGTTTTAAACAGAGTGGCTTGTTAATAGCTGGTAATGATCTTTAGGATCCAATTTCTAAAGACTCTTTTAATACATCAAGTCATTAGTTTCTTGTAGCTCAGACTTCTATGTAACAAAAGATGGTTGCAAAATTGATTACCGAAAATAATGATACTCTTACCTACACACACACACAATTGAATATATAAAGGAAGAGCCCATATACAAGAACAAAAGAATAATTGCATTCCCCAGATATAAGCCAAACTGAAAAATGTCTAAGCCCTGTATAAAGAAAATTTGGAGGGGCACCTGGCTGGCTCAGTCGCCAGAGCATGCGACTCTTGATCTCAGGGTTGTGAATTTGAGTCCCATGTTGGGTGTAGAGATGGCTTAAAAATAAAATCTTAAAAAAAAAAAGAAAATTTGGAAATTCTGCAGAAGGACTTACAGAATCATTTGTTCAAATAGAAAGGCACCGTCATCCTTGACTGGAAAGAAAATCTATAAATTTAGTACAATCTTAATTATAATTCCAATATTATTTTGGGGGAGAATGAGATAAAATGAAATTCTTAATAGTCTGGAAATATAAACATGAAATACCAGTCAACAAAATAGGATGAATAGGAATAACAAGAGGGGATAAAATACACCAAATGTCAAAACATAGCATAAAGACACTATAATTAAAGCTCTCAGAAAGAATAGACAACTTTCAAAAGAGCAGAATGAAGAGCCTGGAAATAGATCTTAATAAATATGACTATTAGTAGCTGAGAATGATGGCCCTTCAGCTCTGGGCAGGGGATGGGGGCGGGTTAGGGGAAGGAAACATAGTATTTTATTCAGGAAGTGGTGGTGGTGAATTTGGATATCCATTTGGATCCCTACCTCCTGTCTTAGAAAAATATTAATCTCTGATGTATCACATTTTGAATGCATAACATTTTTAAAATTAAAGAACTAGATGGAAACATAAATGACCTGGGGAAGACCCTTCTGAGCATGACACCCCTCCCTGCCTCCATATACACACTGAAGACAAAGTAAAAGATGGATAACCCTGACTACAGAAAAATACTTGACTTTGGAAATTAAAGTTAAATATGAATAAAAGCAAATAATTATTGAACCTTAAAGGCTATTTTTTTAAAAGATTTTATTTATTTATTTGACAGACAGAGATCACAAGTAGGCAGAGAGGCAGGCAGAGAGAGAGGGGGAAGCAGGCTCCCTGCTGAGTAGAAAGGCGAATGCAGGGCTGGATCCCAGGACCCTGGGATCATGATCTGAGCCGAAGGCAGAGGCTTTAACCCACTGAGCCACCCAGGCGCCCCAAGAATATTTTTTAGTGGCCTATGTATGTGGATATGCCAGAATTACAACACTTACCTGTTGGTGGATTTTTTTTTAAGATTTTATTCATTTATTTGACAAAGATCACAAGTAGACAGAGAGGCAGGCAGAGAGAGGGGGAAGCAGGCTCCCCGCTGAGCAGAGAGCCAGATTCAGGGCTCGAACCCAGGACCCTAAGATCATGACCTGAGCTGAAGGCAGAGGCCTAACCCACTGAGACACCCAGGCGCCCCTGTTGGTGGATTTTTAATCAGGTCTTATTCCAGGATTACTGTATTCCTGCATGAATCTTTACTAGCATTTCTGATTGTTTTGTTACAATAAATTCTTGTGAATAAATAAGATAATCAGGGAGGAGTTGTATATATAATAGATAAAAGACCTACTTCATTAATCCTTAAGAAATTCTAACAGTAAGAAAAAGGAGCAAAGAATATAAGGGGGCATTTGATGGCAAAAGAAATGCAAATGACTGGGACGCCTGAGTGGCTCAGTGGGTTAAGCCGCTGCCTTCGGCTCGGGTCATGATCCCAGGGTCCTGGGATCGAGTCCCACA